>JBBBDQ010001156.1:1795000-1842500 GCA_037127315.1 Ascarosepion bandense
ATTGGATAGGAAATCGAAAATTGATATATGACGTCAGTCAAACGATTTTCCACACCTAAAAATGAAAATGCTTAAAGGAAATACTTATTCCGGCAATATTTTTTCTACCAAATGGAACGAATATTGTGTGGTCTGATGAAACAAGCTAATTTAGCTTATTGAAATTAATTATAATTTATAATGAATTTAAATGACGTGATGAGTTTTCCTTTACATATATATGAATATTGTCTTATGTCGATGGCACGACTCGGAGCTTCATATGTTATGCAATCATCAGGTGCAGTTTTCAAAATGACAGTATATTACATTTAAATTTAAGTTCACACACACACATAAACACACACATGCACACACATGCATATATTTGTTTACTTAGGCAGCAAATTTGTTTTAAATCTGTCAGATTAAATAAATTGCCAACACTACGTTTGCTATATATATATATATATATATATATATATATATATATATATATATATATATATATATATATATATATATATATAGCAAACACTATGTTTATTTTTTCCGTGAATATGATCAGATTTTATTAAAAATAAGCAAACATAGAGTTTGCTGCATATATATATATGGGTCTGTTCGTACTACTTTGAGCACTGTTTTATTAAGACCTGAATAATATTAAACACGTGTGTACCCTCATATGTAAATTTATATGTATATTTATTAATTCATACGTATATTTTTTAATTCACGTATATATATATATATATATATATATATATATATATATATATATATATATTAAATAAAAGAGAGAAAACGCAAATGTTTTTGATTTTAAAATGGATTTTAAAAAATATATATATTGTACTATTTTTTACAAATTTTTGCTGTGCGTGTTTCTGATCTCGTGACAATAGCAAACAGTGGTTATTTTCACATATTATTCACAGAAATTAATTCTCCTTATAATTTCAATGTGTGTAGTAGTAATCCACACCTTCTTGGATTTATAGAGAAATTTTCCTCCACTTAATGGTTAATAAAATAGTTAGGGTAGCTCAGAAATAGGACGATGAAAGGAGGTCTGTGTTATTTGTTAACTCTTTTTATGACCTCTATATCTACTTATATTTATATTTATTTCCATTTTTGCTTGTTTGTTTTTTGTTTCTCTTCATGCGCCGTGTCCCTTCAGGACATAGGTGGTCATGGTCTTCCAGTTACCCCTGTCTGTTGTTGTTCTCAACATTCTTCCTCTTGGTATCTTTCCCAAGCCCCACTCTGCCATCCATTTGCTCAGGCCTATCAAGTAAGTCTCGCGCTGATTTCCCCTATCTCTTTATCCCTCTATCCGTCCTGTGAGTATTGAATTCTTCAGGATCTCAATAGAAATATAGAATAATAGAATAATAGAAATCGATTACACCCTGTCACTCCAGTGTGTATAAAACTGACTGTACGGTGAAATAAAGTAAAACCGAAGAGGTTGTTTCAATTAATTGGCACGGGGGTATAGATATTTTTTAATAACAGGAGATAATGAATTTAGCATAAATGGAAACCACAAATTCTTCATCTTCTTTTTGTTCTTGTGCCGTGTTCTTTCAGGACGTAGGTGATCATGAACTTCCACGTGGCCCTGTATCTTGTCGCGCTCAATATTCTTTCTCTTGGTCTCTCTTCCAAGCCCCACTCTGCCATCCATTTGCTCAGTCCTATCAAGTAGGTCTCGCGCTGCTTTCCCCTGTCTCTTTATCCCGCTATCCGTCCTGTGAGTATTGAATTCTTCAGGATCTCCTTCCTCATTACATATCCGAGTAACCTCATCTGTCTCTTCGTCATATTAAGTTTGAGTTATCTCTTTGTTTCCATCCATGTTAGTCACGTGCTTAGCCTATTGTATCCTCAGTATCCTTCTGTAAAACCACATTTTCGCTCTCTCAAGCTCCCCGTTCATCCTTTCTTTCTAATTAATAGTTAATAAAAATATCACTTAGATGAAAATGGAGAGATCAGTGGATAGTGCAAGTACAATGAGAGGAAAACTCAACACATAATTAGACGGTTATACATACAGAATTTATTTCAGCAATTAAGAAACATTAGAATTGCCTCGTTCAGATCGTTGATTGATGAATAAATAAATTATATATTTACCAACGTTTTGAACGAGGTAATTGTATTCTTTTCTTGATTTTTTTAAAAAATTTGATGAAATAAATTCTGGATTTATAATTTAACTATGTGTTAAGTTTTCTCTCAATATATATATATATATAACGAATATTATGCCCTCATTACGATTGAGGACTCTGGAAAGGAAAATTTGAAAAAAAAGTTACCACTTTGGCAATATATGCAGAGCTCTTCAGCAATGAATTGAGTTCTTTTAGTGACTGCCTTCTGTATACACCGCTTATATATAACGCGATAAAATTTCCTTACTTTGATTCTATGGCTTAGCGACTCCGACTGACAGCAAATCGGTCGAGTTTCGATTCCGACCAGAAGAAAGTGGATATCTAGCCACACTGATGAGCTGTGATACAGCGAAACAAGCTTGTATGTGGATGACGAATATATATATAGTTCTACAATCTAGATTTTGTTTTTTGATCATTACATCACGAAAGATGTCGTCAGAATGATCGTTTCCTTTTATCACTCCAGTAAATACCAAATTCTTTCTGCTATGGTCTAATTTACAAGTGTCATATCAGACCAATTATAGAGAATTGCTATCATATCTAAACCGGTCCTTAGTAGTCCTTACTTGTCAGCCACGAAAGAGTACAAAATCGATTCCTTGATGAATTATACTCCACCCTGAAAAACCAATTCTACAGATGAAATTTTATACTTACGCTATCGCTTTTTCTATGGCTTATGTTCAGATCTAGTTACATTCCGTTCGTTTTTCCTTCGTGTCCTTTGATAAGGAATATGTTCCATTCAGGCAGCTCGTTCCTCAGAATTGTTACTTTGTATAGAAAAAAAAAGCACTGGAGAGGATGCTTCCCTGATTATTACAATCTTAGTTATTTTATATCCGGGATGAACCAATATCTATCCGATATGTCATCATAGCCTGCTCCTAAAATTCCTCTTTCCACCTCTTTTACAACAACTTTACTCACTAATTCTCTTTTCAGAGTGGCTCTTGGTTCTTATATTAGATGAACTAACAGGGTAAACGTGTAAAACGTCGCGTGATCATCAAAGCCCTGTATTTTTTTATATTTTTTTCATTAACTTTTTATAATCATTTCCCCCGAAGCAAAGTTATGCAGGTGGATAACGGGATTGCAAGAGAATGAAAGAACATTACTGAGGAAAAGTGAGGAAAAGACAATGAAGGAACAGACTTCCGTGAGACAGAAGATGGAGATTGACGTTTCATTTAGATTTTTGAAGGTTGTAGTTATCAGTGGAGCGAGTAATTGTAAGGGAATTCAAAATTTGAGAAGTGCGAGGAAAGAAACCATTATAAGTCTTCAACAGTAACGGTCAGGGCTAGTTCAAAATCTAGTAGCACGTTTAAGTGAGGTAGTCGAGGTACCATGGAAAAATGCTCATCACAAGAGTTGCCGCGAAAGTATTTGTAGAAAAATCAGAGGAAAGCCACCTTCACGCCGGTGAAAAAGTGACTAAAGACGAGATGCCAGGACAGGACTGACCACATTACTGAAACTCTTTTTACTTTCATCAAGAATCTCGCGATAAACAGCAGGATCAGCAGACCAGATATAACAGCAATATTCAATGTAGGGACGAATGCCAGATTTATGAATGTACAAGGTGGTTTCTAAATGAAAAAATCTTTTGGCACAGCACAGTGAACTGACCTTCCTCACAGAAGTCGTAGAAATTGACTCGATATAGTTAGTCTACTTCATCTCAGTGAAAAACATGAGACTAAGATGTAGAATGTTGCTCTCCTCAACTCCAGCATCAGCCATACTGATGATAGAAGAGGTTTTGTGTTGTGCTTCAGTGAAAGCTGTTTTATTTTCTAGCGTTTAAACTTACGTGCCATTTCTTGCCCCAGCTAACAACTAATTGAACGTTGATTTTAACCCGAGAACACTAACCATGGGTATATAGTACCCAGCGCAAATGACGCCATTTTAATTACAATTTATTTAAATTTTTAGTACCTGATTTTCTTACCTAAATAATGTTTTTCAGTTCCTGTTAATGTTAACTCAAAGTAAAAATGTTGAATGCATTCATGTAAAATATTTCAAATAAAGATTTATATTTAATATTTTATTGATATTTTTAAAATCGGGTATGATATACTTATGGTTAGTAGTGTTGTAACTTTAATTGGTGGTTAGTGTTCCAGTGTTAAGAACAGTTTTCATTTCTACTTTGTTAGATCTATCGGACTTGATGCAAAGACAGAAGTATATGATTGTGCCGTCCGCATAGATAAATTGTTGAGAACTATTTACACTGTGGAGATCATTGATGAATATCATAAAGAGGGTTGTTTCTAGGATAGGGTTCGGGAGAGAACCCTGTGTTAGTATGAAGTCATCTGAAAGCATGCTTCTTCAACTCAAACTTCATTGCACTATTTATTAGGAAGGATTAGATTTATAGCGGATTCTTCTTCTTCTATGTGCCCTGTCCCTTCAGGACGTAGGCGATCATGGATCTCCACGTCTCCCTATCCCTTGTGGCTCTTAGTATGTTTGCTCCTGTTGCTCCTGGCAACCCCCGTTCCGTCATCCACCTGATCAGACCCTGCAAATATGTTATCCGCTGCCTTCCTCTGTCTCTCCTTCCTTCTATCTGTCCAGTCAGTATCAGGTTCTCCAGGCTCTCCTTCCTCATTGCATGTCCCAGGAACTTCAGTTGTCTCTTCCTGATGCTCAGCATCAATTTCCTTTTCTTTGACATTCTTTCTAACACTTCGTCGTTGCTTGTATGCTCAGTCCACGATATCCGTAGCATCCTTCTGTAGAACCACATTTCGGCCGCTTCCAGTTTTGTCCTCATTTTCGATGATAGAAATTAATTAAAATCAACTCTTTTCTTTACTTTCACAAAAATTCACAACAAACGTGAGAAATCCTGGTTTTCCCAAATAGAAAAAGAACTGACCATGTGATTAACGAAAAAGTCGAAACCAGATCTCGCAAGTAGGTGTTAAAATGATTTTTGACCAATGGGAGCGATTTGTAAGACTTGGAAGGACTTGGCGATTCAAAAAGACTATATAAATGACATCGGCATCAGTCAGAGATGCGAGCCGCGAGACGAAACAAATAACATGAAACGGCAACTTCAAATCGAACCGGAGATAAGGTCAGGTCGCACCTTGTTCTCTTTCTCCTTTATCCTTTTCAACAATTATTAGGAGAACATTTTGTACAAACTCTACTCTTAACCTCTTAATAATGTTTCTAATCGAACATTAACCTCCACAACTTATGTTATTCCTCCTTTTAATAAATTTCTATTTTAACATACAAAAAATGCATATTTTATTATTCCACTATTTTACACTAATCCACACATCCCAACCGACAACCAACTTTCTGATGAAAACCTTCTCATGATAATTCTGAAATAAATCCTGTAAGCTGTAGGGAGTCTGGTTAAGTCTGGCACAAGGCCGAATCAAAGAAACATTAACCAGCTCCCTACACTATAGA
The DNA here is from genome assembly GCA_037127315.1 of Ascarosepion bandense. Classification (NCBI taxonomy): domain Eukaryota; kingdom Metazoa; phylum Mollusca; class Cephalopoda; order Sepiida; family Sepiidae; genus Ascarosepion; species Ascarosepion bandense. Next base: position 1,800,637 of record JBBBDQ010001156.1, read on the forward strand.
TTAAGCCAAATATTTGTGCTCTGACACCGTAGACCTTGAGATTTAAAAACTATTTTAGCTGATAAGTACTAAAAGAAACATAATCATATAACAGATATTCAACGTTCAAACGACATCTTGTAAATAGGAATGTTCTCCAGATCCACCCTGATTCGAAAGAGTAGCGCCTGTTAAGGTTCTAGCTATGGATAAACAGTGAAACTTCAAGCAGAAAAAATAATCCCACCCTTTGAAAATATAAATATACATATTAAAAAATAATCACATACTGTGAAAATACAAATATACTTATTTATAGTAAAATGACCAGCAATATGTATTTATAGTAAAATGATCAGCAATCTGTATTTATAGTAAAATGATCAGCAATCCGTATTTATAGTAAAATGACCAACAATCCGTATTTATAGTAAAATGACCAGCAATACATATTTATAGTAAAATGACCAGCAATTTGTATTTATAGTAAAATGACCAGCAGTCCGTATTTATAGTAAAATGACCAGCAATATGTATTTATAGTAAAATGACCAGCAATATGTATTTATAGTAAAATGACCAGCAGTCCGTATTTATAGTAAAATGACCAGCAATTTGTATTTATAGTAAAATGACCAGCAATTTGTATTTATAGTAAAATGACCAGCAATACATATTTATAGTAAAATGACCAGCAATCCGTATTTATATTAAAATGAGCAGCAATACATATTTATATTAAAAATATCGATAATAAATTTATTAAAATTGCCATTAATGCATAATTAAAATATAAATACCAGCAATATATATTTATATTCAGAATATCAAAAACAGATATTTAAATTAAAAATACCGACAATACACATTAAAAAATACAAAAAATACCGACAATACACATAAAAAAATACAAAAATACATTAAAATACAATATTAAAATGACCAAATATATATTTTATCTGTAGCTGAGGGCATGCAATTGCATTCATAATATATCTAGTTGAAGCCGTAAAATTGTGTTAAAAAAGATATTAGAATTTAAATGTTGAAAACCGCATGCAAACATATTAAACAGAAAAAGTTATAAAGAATAAGATTTATTATTAGAAGCGTTATTCACTCACTTATGTGGTCTTGGGCATGATGGTAAATTGCATCCGACAGCAAGGTCTCTGACTGGAAGGTCGTGAGAAGCATGGAACCACCTTTTAAGTGCTGTTGTTCTCAGGTCCACCCTAGCCCGGAGAGGTAGTACGTATTAATGTCCCAGCTATGGGCAAAAATTAACCCCCCAAACTGGGGTTAAAACACGATGAAATTATGAAAAATAAACTTTTATAGAAAATAAATATTTTTGAAGAAAAAATTATTACTATAACACATTTTTAAGAAAAAAATTCTCAACAAAACATTTTTGAATAAAACATTAAAAACATTTTTTCAGGTTTCTAAGATAAAAAAATAAAAACAAAATAAAATTAATTTAAATCTGACTACATCAACCTTCTCCCTATCAGTCAGTTAAGTTCCATACGTGATACACGCTTGGGCGATCATGTCTTGAAAGAGACATGAATGACTGGGCAGAAGATTATCCCGCAGTAGGTTGCCATTGCTTTCTACGGTAGAATGGTTGCCGACCAAGGCTATAGAAACCAATCTGTCCTGCTATTTAACCCATAACTGGAAGGGTATTTGCGCGTAAGTAAATACAATGAATTCAACTGGAATTCGAACTCGGCTCCCCAGTTTCTCATTCCGAGCCTATATCCACTGTACCACAACACACAAACTGTACATTAAAGAAAAATAGCTTAAAACCCCACCTTTTTAGCATTAAATAACCCACAGAGGTTGATATGCCGTTAAACAAATCTCAAACTGAAACTCACTCACTTATGTAGTTAGTCTTTCTTTTCGGACATCACATATTTTGATGTAATTTTTTTCTCCTGAACTAAAATTCAAAATATTGCCCTATCTAAATTCATAAATTGTTTGAAATTCGGTTGAGAACTGAATTAGTGGTGAAGCTTGAATGACAGTTTAGATTTACTCAATACTGGATGTAAAAATTTATTCAACTACTGCCGTGGTTGAATGAGTGATAAAAAAATTTCAATCTGCTCAAAAGTGACATCAAATACTGAAGCCGCACTGGAATAGCAAAAAAAGTCTTTTAATAACCAAATTAAGTATTAAGAAACAGGAAAATTTTATTAATATCAAGCAGCATCCAACACCTGTGATATAAATCCTTTTATGTGATAGTATTTGAGTTTTGAGTTTGAGTTTTGTGTAACAGCATATCAAACTCTATGCAAAAAAAGTGGCGTTTTAAGGTATTTTTTATGTTTGATTATAGTGAGAAGGTTGATTTATTCAGATTTTAATGAAAATTTTGTTTTTATTCCTTTTTTACTTTAGAAAACTGAAAATGTCTTCTAGTTTTGTAATCAATAATATATTGCTGGGAATAATTTTTGCCTCTAAAAATGTGTTATGGTAATAATTTTTTCTTCAAAAATATATTGGTAAAAATTTTCCTACAAAATTGTATATTTTTCTATAAAAGTCTATTTTTATACATATATTTCTATAAAATCTATTTTTATGCTTTCATAGAGTTTTAACCCCAATTTTGGGGGGGTTAACTATTAGCCCATAGCTGGGACCTTAACAGGTGCTACCACTCCGGGTCAGGGTGGACCTGGGAACAACAGCAATTAAGAGGCGGTTTCATGCTCCTCACAACCTCCCAGTTAGAGGACTTGCTTTCGGATGCAGTTGTCTGTCATATTCAAGACCGTATATGACAGTAAATTCTAGACAATATCCTCTCAGCTGGACCGAAAACTTCAAACAGAAATGTCATTTTACAGAAAGAAAACGAAGGACACTATAAGTGGAGGGTGTAAGTAACAAGGAAGTTTTAAGAAAAATAGAAAAGAAAACGTGCAATTCTACAAAAAGTTGATATTTCAGTGACACATAATGAGAAGAGAAGGCCTGGAAAACTTGATACTTACAGTATCTTTGAAGGCAAAGAAAGCAACGAGTAAACATCCAAATGCACTCGTGTAAATGGATGGCAAAACAGATGATGGAAGAGACAGTAAAATCGCCAAGGGATGCAAATGATATGTGGATCTGGATCGCCAACGTTCTTAAGGAATATGGAACATAAAAAAATGATGTTATGAGAATTGGTTCACTGTGTCGTGTTTTTTTTCTCGACAGAATCTATTTTACACATTTATAAGCCTACCATTCGTCCATTAAGTGAATGTTGCTGTCACATCTGGTCTGGTGCTTTAATTATGTATTTAGAGATATTTGATAAAATGCAAAATCTGCATATTAATTATTCTGGATCTTTTTGTAAATTTTAATGCTTCTAAAAAGAAAGCTACTCTCAATTAACCATCATCGACAATCTCACCTACCTCCCATTAGCATGGACCAGGCTTGCCTCCCAGTGAGTAAAACACTACGCCTCCTTGGTCTCACACTTTCAGCGGACCTCAAATGGAATGACTATATTCGAATCCATTGCTAAATCCGCTGCTATGAAAGTCGGTTCTCTGTGTAAGGCCCGGAAGTTTTTTTCCGTCTAAATCTATCCTGCACATATATACATCTATCATCCGCCTGTGTATTGAATACTGCTGCTATATCTGGTCGGGTGCCCATGCTATTCTCCTCGGGCTTCTCGATAAGTTTCAGAGGAGGGTCTGTAATGTGATAGATACCGACTTGGCAGACCGCCTGCAGTCTCTCTCCCACCGGCGCGACGTGGCTTCCCTGTGTCTCTTCTATAAATACTTTCACGGCTTCTGCTCCGATGAACTTAGATCACTGGTGCCCCCTAAATATGAATTTGCACGAGATACTAGATTAGCAACTAAATCCCACCCTTTTACAGTGAAACCGATAAAATGCAACCGCAACTTCTACTCCAACAGTTTCTTTCCTCGCACTTCCCGACTGTGGAATTCCCTTCCACACGATTGCTTCCCTGACGGATACAATCCACAGGAGTTTAAATGTAAGGTCAATAGACACCTCCTAACACACTAACTTGCTCCCATTCCTCCTGACATTCCCTACGTCTAACATTCATTCCTCCTGACATTCCCTATGTCTAACATTCATTCCTCCTGACATTCCCTATGTCTAACCACTCCTTCTCTTTACCTTCCCCTATGTAGCCCCATGCGCAGTAGTGGCAGTGGGATGCTTTGCTTGGGGTGAGATGATTAAAAAAAAAATCTGGAATCACGGCATCACTAAATTTTCTCACTACCGTAACGTAGTTTATCTGTACTTTTCTATAAATATTACCATGATAATTTTTGTAAGCTTTCCTCTTTGGTACGTAGAAGTTATTAATTTAAGTGCAGTACTAGATTGGCACTTAAATTAATAACTTCTACGTGTCATAATTTTAAGGTTGAAATGGCTAGACGTAAAGGAAAGTGCTTGCGAACAGGTTTTTCTCTCGCATTTCTCGCTTATGGAATTCTCTTCCGTATTCTTGTTTTCCAGTCCACTTTGATCTTCAAACATAACTGCAATGCTAATCATTACCTTCTGTCTTCTTAATTGTTGTTCTTTTATTCTTATCTCTCCATAATAATATTTTCTTTTTCTCATATTATCAGACTCTCAGTGTCTCCTAATACTATCTGGTTTGGATTGAAAGAAAAGTAAAAACAAATGTTACTTGCTTATCTATGGAAAGTTGGTCGAATCGAGAATTTTCCAGTATTGACTTGTATATATAATAAAAAGCAATGTTTTTTTTCACAGACATTTTTATCTCCTTGTAAAAATATATATTTTTATCTTTCGAACAAATGGTGAGAAAACAAGACCTGTTATTGTAGAGACTCAGAAAAATAAATAAGCATAAAGCCGACAAGAAAAGCGAAGAGAAACAGCATGGATTTCTTTTCCTATTTGTAAAATCGACCTATACCTAAATGACGTAAATATCGACCGGCCGAGTCGGAAAGTGAGTCAGCAACAGCATTGCGATCCAGCTCGGTATGGACATTAACCGAAGTTCGGCCGATGGGAGCCCACTTTGCAGCTTCTGTGTAATTACATCGGCTCCATTTCTGTGGCAGGTTGAGGGCGACCGCTCTAACTGAATTAGCCCGCGACTGAAAGTCGTTCCGATGGATGTTGGATGATCTTGCGACCCGCATAAGTGTCGGCCATATTGAATTAAGCAAGGGAGGGCGTTTCCGTTTAATGTCCTGCGACCAGATGAAACAGCTGACATGATTGGTTTCCGGGGCGTCAGTGGACGGAATTATAGCTAAACACTCTCGGTTATCACTTTCATATATATATATATATATATATATATATATATATATATATATATATGTATGTATGTATGTATGTATGTATGTATGTATAAGCAACGGTGTCTGTTTGTTAGCAATTTGTGAGTACAAAAACCTAAGTATTAGTATATATGTGTGAGTGTGTGTGTGTGTGTTTATTCATATATCTTTATATATATATATATATATATATATATATATATATATATATACGTTTACAGCTAAAGGTATATATATATGAAATTGTTATATATATATAATCATGCGTCAGGGCGAAATCAAAGAGAGGTGTAAATGCAGGCGTGCGCGCTCTTGCTCATAAATATATGTTATTTATTGCTATAGGTAGAAGGTTTTAAACAATAATTATACATTATACGGATGATAACGCAGTAATAGACCATATTTCGCAGAAACTATTGATGTCATCAAATCCTAGTGTTTTCTTCAAGGTTATTATGAAATTCTCAAATTATTTTTATGATCCTTGTATATATATATATATATATATATATATATATTTCTACATGTATATATATATATATATTTAGTGTTTTGAGGCCGCAGTTAATTTTCTAAACATATACTGTTAAATATATGAGACAATGAATATCTATTATGTTTAATCATGAGCCATTTTAAACATTGTTTTTTGGCTTTAATATCAGGTAAAAATAAAGATAATTATTTTAAAGATAATTTTTTATTAAGTTGGTTCTAACCTCTCTGAAGATGGCTCATGGGAAATCGAAAGCTTAGAACCAACTTAATGAAAAATTATTCAAATGTTGGAGAATTTTTGTCTTTATTTTCACCTGAAATTAAAGCCAAAAGACGATGTTTAGAACATTCATTGTCTCTTATACTTAACAATATATGCTTACAAAAATGTATCTGGATTCGTTTGAGTCCTTCTGTCAATTGTAACTGTATCATTCATGTGAAGTATAAACTAACAAGAAAACTATGATAAATTCTGATCCTGTAGAAGTTTCAACAGCAAGTTTTACGAGGTAAATTTGATAAAATAGACTAATCCGCAGCTCTTCCAAGAACATGTTTCTTGTAGTAAACGCAACAGAGTCGAGAATCCCTCTTTTATCGTCAATAACAGCTATGTTGTCGTCTATCTATCGAATTAACTAGCTAGCTAGTGGCATAGCTTGCCATTCATCATCGTAAGTATATATCATTTTTTGATTTTGACCTTTTATTTAGCCTTTGTATGACATGAAACAATACAGACCTAGTTTGGAAGCATTAATGTTTGTTTTACTTATAGTTTTTATGCTTTGTCCTACCTTTGCAAAGACACCAATGAAATGTAAATGAGCATGTTTACTTTGTGTTTTTTAGGTGTCGGTTTCTTTACCTGCCCTTGTCGGTCTTCTGAGGAGACTACCTGTTTAAAGATCTCAGACAGTAAGAGAAACGAGAAATATTTTTCATTGATTGGTCAGCAACTAGATGTGTGAGCGCTTGGGAATACCAGGTGTTGCAAGCTTGGATGTGTGGCTGATGTTACAGACAATAGCTTAGAATTATTAATTGGAGAGCTGAGTTCCAATTCCCTTTGGGTTATTTATATTAACTTACGCGCAATTGTCCTGCGGAAAGGTATGAGTCCTTCTCTTCTCCCCCACAACTATGGATTAATTAGTAAGACATGTGTCACTAAATTGTTATTATCTAAAAAATCTTACAACCTAAAGATGCTTTCAGCCTTTAAAAAATTATCCAATTAAAAACTTCTTACAGTTAATAAAAATATTCTGTAAAAATAGAAAATAATCTGCAAAGATTCAATGTTTCTTAAGAAAGAAAAATATTCTCGTGTAAAAGAAAACATTCTTTTTTCTTGAAAAAATAAGTAACCCTACCAAATGGCTCTCTTATAACGATAATAATTTATTCTATTTCATGAAATTTAAACAAATGTACCACATTTATTTCAATAAAAATATTCCATACCATATTTTCTAAAAGGAAAAACATTATCTATGCTGTTGATTTAAAAACTTTCCTTTTGTAGAGAAAAATATTTCTCTTTCCCTTGAATGAAAAAGTTTACCTATTAACTTAAATGAAAATGCTTCTTATGATCTTGAACAGTCCTTAGTTTATTGACCTAAAAAACATTTTTCCTTGAATTTAAAAGAAAAATGATTGATTTCTCTGCCTGAAGAAATAAATAAAGTAACGTATGGTAATTTTGCAAATTAAAAACATACAATTATTTGTTAGCTATCAAAGAATAATCAAAGAACACGATTATTTAAAGCAGTTAAATGTAAACGTTCACAATGATGTCTATTACGACAAACAAAACAGACATTTCCGAATATCCAATATATAGATATATAGATTTTTGATGACGAAAGTGAAACTGAGAGAGAACGAGAGAGAGAGAGAGAGAGAGAGAGAGAGAGAGAGCGACAAAGAGACAGAAACAGAGAGATGGGGACTTAGAGACTGAGTGAGAAAATGAGAGTCAGAGAATTGGAGTGATAAGCACAATGAGAGAAATAAACAGAAAGATTGCGAGTGAGGGAAAGAATGGAAAAAATAAGAGAGAAAGAACCAGAGAGTGAAAAAGATACAGAGATAGCGAGTGAGACAGTGAAGGAAACAGAGAGATAGAGAAAGTGAAAGCGAGAGAGAATTAGAGTGACAAAGAGAGTGTGAGAAAGTGACAGGCAGAGAAAGAAAAGTTTAAGAATTTCAAATATTTAAAAAAAAGTAATGATGTAACCTTAGGCTAAAGATATTTAATATTTAAATAAAAATCCTTCCAGCTTGTCTTGTTTTGTAAAAATATTTGATTTTCATTTCCTACAGAATAGCCTTTAAAAACTGAAGAAGATTTTTGTAGCGCAAAACGATATTCCTCTCTATTTTAGAAAGTAAAAAAATAAAATAAACACATACACACACACACATACATACATATATATATATATATATATATATATATATATAGCATAATTATGTTATAAATTTTAGATAGAAATTATTTACTCTATTTAGTATTAAGCACTCTTTTAAGAAGGGTTTTTTTTTTGGTATATCGCAATTTTATTCCATCTATACAAAACTTATATATATATATATATATATATATATATAATATCTGCTCTGTAAATTGAATTGGTTTGCATTGAGTTTTCTATTGGATCAGTTTTAATAGTTTAACGATACTACTAAGATCCTCCTGGATTATTTACCAACTTTATCCCGGATTTTACCAATTCTCCCCGTAATTTTACCACCTATATATATATATATATATATATATATATATATATATCCAGGTAAAGAAGATCCAAGATTTTACGACTTTGCGACACGGAAATTTCTATGTTTCGAGATAGTATCTCCTCATCAGGCAATGTTGGATGTTGGTTGTGAAAATGATATGATTTACATTTAAAATATTAAAAAACGTTCGGTTTGCTATTTATGTATGTGGGAAGATATAAAATTTATGTGTGTGTTCCTTTTAACCAATCAGAATAAAGATTCAGTTTGAAATTTGGCCAGTAGTTTTTAGGGAATACATACTTATTTTTTCCTTCTTTTTTCTTTTCTTTTCCCCTAACGGTCACAGCGTCAACCTACTTTTAACCTAATTTTCTTCTCTTTTTTTATTTTTATTTTTATTGCTTCTCACTATATCGTATTACTTTTGATATATTTATTCTAGTCCCAAATATGTCCTTTCTGCTTTCTCCATATCTTGACCTCTTCTCATAGAAAATAGAAAGGGATGTAGAAAGAACAGAACTTTTTATGTTTTTGTTCAAACTTAAGGTGGCTTTTGAGTAAATTTACTTTTCTCTTCACTTTATATTTAATTCTAATGTTTTCAAAACCTTTAATTTATAAATAACATTTCTATTTTTTATTCTAATTTACTTTTATAAAATAATTATACCAACTTACGTATTTTATTTTAATACCTCGTTAATTATTATTTTACTTAAGCGAATTATTGCGTATTTTCACTTTAATTAACATAAAGATTTATTTTATTTTATTTATTTATTTATTTCATCCATATTCCAAGAAGAACATTTTGCAATGTTTGCATATGGCATTTATTTCGTTACGATTATTTAATAGTTTTTTTTTAAGTAGTTTGATAATATATAATTTTCGTATAGACACAACAAGCATGGGTCGTTTAAAGACTACATGTCTTTTAGAAATTTCCACTTTAAACATGTTTTTGTTTCATATTTTTGCCGCAATAGTTGGATCTTGGCTGCTGTTTTCTTTTTCTGCAGAATCTACTAAATGTGAATCTTATTTGTATTTTCTGCCTTCTTTCATTATTGAATATTTTTCTTTCCGTTTTCATGTTGTTTGACTAATTGTATTATCCAGTCCTTTGTTGTTTTGATGTATGTTACTAAGCCAATAGTTGTTGTCTTGTATGACAATTCTAGTTGAATACGACATCTTCCACCTTCTTTAAGGGGTATGTATAGACGGTCTATATCAGCCTTTAGATGATGGATCTTATGCTTATAAATAAGGTTTTTGTCTAGGAATCAATTTGTCTGATGTCATTTACAGTCCAGATTAAGATGTTGAAACTGTATTTGCAAGGTTATTGCAAGGTTATTAATGGCCACAATTCTCTTCTGATAATTCAGTTCAGTTTTTTAATATCATTTGTACCCTTCTATAGTCCTCTTTACGCACCATTTTGTTTATTTCTAATGGAGAATTCTTTCAACCTCATTTACACCTATGTACTCATACGCTTCTTCTTGCTCTGAATCTTTTATTTTTACATTTAGGTCTAAGCTGATAGAGGATTTGTTGTAGCGATCCTCGTAATATTGTAGCTTTAGCACATTTATCCAAATTGAATGTCACATCAAATTGAATGTCACATCATTAACTGAAGAATTTTACAGTTTGCAGAAGGCCTTCAGATCACTGTCATTCCTAGCATACAATTTTAAGTCATCCATGTAAAATAGATGGCTTATTTTCCGTTGATTTACTTTATAACTATATTCTATCTTGTTAAGTTGGATGGTTAATGCTATTAATGATATGCAAAATAATAAAGAAAACAAAAGAAGTCACCCTGGAATATTCCTCTGTTGAAGTTTATTTCATCTGACTTATAGGTTCTATTTATACGACTGAGGTAGTGTTGATTTCCATATCGACATATATTGTTTGATGAAAGTGATGACAACGGGTAATAACTTGTAAATATTTAAAGACTTTAAGATACAAGAATGTGGTACACCATCAAATGCCTTACGATAATCTATTCAGGCAGCACTAAGATTTTTCTGAAGCAGTTTTCCAAAATCATCTTATTAAAAAGTAATTAATCTTTACATCCGTAATAACCACTTTTGCACCCTTTTTATTCCAAGAAGAAATATGTCTGTTTTGTTAAAATACAAGTCAATAGTTTGTATGTCAAGGGAAGACATGCAATTAGTCTCTAGATTTTCGGGATATTTGTGTCACGATTTTTGGTTAGAAGAAAGATAATTACTTTGGTCATCCATGCAGGAATGTTAGTGGGATCGTTAACCATTTCTTCAAGTTATTTGGTTAATTTTTGTGTGCTGTATTTAAATAATACTAGCAGTATAGCCCGGCGTTGCTTAGGTGTAATGAAAGCTTTAAAACTAATCCATGGTCCTGGAGCTCAGATTCAGCCTAAAGAATATTTGAAATAATAAAATAATTGCGACAATCTACCATCGCACCTAGTATATATATATATATATATATATATATATATATATAACCAAGTATGGGTGGAATAATATTCCCCATCCAAAGAAACACTATTTTTAAAAAAGTGCTCAATACAAAGTAGAGCTAATTATTATTATTATTATTATTATTATTATTATTATTATTATATATATATATATATATATATACTAGCAGTATAGCCCGGCGTTGCTTGGGTGCAATGAAAGCTTTAAAACTAATCCATGGTCCTGGAGCTCAGACTCTTTGAACGTTGGCACGAAAGACTAAAAAGCAACAGTTGTTTCCAGTTAAAGCGAAACCGTAGACTGCAAGAGAAATGAATGGATGTAAGTCAAATTTTCATTTCCTGGTATCGATATCAAATAAGTTTTTTTCCGTCGTAAACTGAAATTTGAAGGCTAAATAAGACCTTTGAGTAAATGGTATCATGGCTGAGAATAAGAACTACAATTATACCTACTTAGAGCCAAACCCTAAACAAAAACTAAAATAAAAGGGCTGAAAAAATACAGACATGCAAACAGATAAACAAACACACCCACAAACATCTTGCCTTATATATATATATACATTATCGATTTTCTGCACTATTGTAAGAACTGCAACCTTGAAACTTCTGGATATCGTTTCTTATGTCTTTGTCTATGAGTGCTTCAAATTTGATTAAATTCGGGCTACTCCTCCTATAACCCGATTTTTTCGATTATCGATTTTCGATATTTATCGGGGATACCTCGAGATAAAACCTAGCTAAGAACACTCGCAGACGCTTATAGTACAACATGTGTAAATTTTTAAGAAAATCGTTTCAGCCGTTTCGGAGTCTATAGGAACGGACACACACACACACACACACACACACACACACACACACACACACACACACACATACACATACACACAGAGACAAAGATCCATTTATTATATAAGTTTATATAGCCAAAAGTTAAGAATTTTCTCTCTTCCTGGAGATTTCTAGTTGTGTGTTTTTTCAGTGCCCATTTAACCTCCTCTTCGTTGATTCCTGCCTATGTCTGGTTAGGTTTATTTTTCATTGGTTCTTTCTCTTGCGCAATCCAATCTGCTTCTTTGTTACATTCTTCAAGGCAAGCTCATATTCTTTCCCAGAAATGTATAATCTCTACAATTTTTGTGGGGTGGGGTGGGGGTCGAATCTCACTTCAATTTTTTTGTTTACCTATTTCCCTGTAAAATTTCATTGCATTAGTTTGAAAGATTTTTTTTTTGTCTGTAGAATCTTGGTGTTTTCTCATAACGTCTTATTCTTTGAGTCTTCAGTCGTATCATTTGCTTTATTTCTTCTTTAGTTCTTGGGACATCATCTTCATTTCTAATATCGTATTTTCTTTCGATTCTTCTGACTTTGCTATTTCTCACTTTTATTCTTCTTGCCAGTTCATCGAGTACTGATATTTCACTTCTAAGTTGTTCGATTTCTTTTTTTTAATTTTTATTTTCCAAGGTAAATCTTAATGTCTGTGAGACTGCAAATTTTTACTTTGATCTTCAATTTTTTGGTGCTGCTATTGAAGATGCGTTCATTGCTTTACATATATATATATATATATATATATATGAGTGTCTTTTTCAGCCAGAATTTATTTGAGTGCTGCATTGTAGAGTTTAATAGTTTCGAGGTTTCACTTTGTTGGTTTTAATTTTGGGAGTTGTTCTCGTTCCCCCATTGCAATATTTTGTATCTGATTTTAATGGCTCTTAATTTCTTCTTTGTATACTATTCTTGCTTTCTATAAAATATATCTGTTCAATGTATTTTGAACTCGTTACATTGCCGTCTTGTGACCGACTAAGATCACACCTTTTCAACACTTCTAAACTTTCAGCATTATTTTCACAGTGATTTGTGTGTATCTCGGTTTCTTCATCATGAACTGCGGCTTTTGTAATGTTACTACTTCTTTCTGATTCCGGTTCCCTTTTCATGTTTTGTCAATTCGCTTATTCTGGCTGAAATTCTTTTTATTTTTTTGATTTCAGCCTCTGTCAATCCGTTATTTCGTATGATGTACCTTCTTACATTGGCTAGTATATTTTTCTTAATGTACGTTCTAATTGTTTGTCCAAACTTTTCTCAGTAAATGTCACATGTCTGGCAAGTGATGTTTTTCTGAAATTTGAGTAACGCTTCCTGGAATGCAGTTATAACGCCTTTTAACTCCTCGCAAGACCTTTCTTTTTCTTCAAATGTACGGTTATACATCTAGCTGGAAAAATTGCAGGATCATCATTAGGATTATTAAAACTATTACTGTTATTATTACTATTATGTGTAATAATAATAATAATAATAATAATAATAATAATAATAATAATAATAATAATAATAAATATATACAAGATATCGCCCGTCATCATCAATTTCATCAAACAGTGCATGTCTATATGGAAAACAACCCTTTACCTCAATCATATAAATGGAACCTATAAGTCTGATGAAATAAACATCAAAAGAGGTATATTTCAAGGTGATTCTTTATCTCCCTTACTATTCTGCATATCATTAATAGCACTAACCAGTCAACTTAATAAGACAGAATGTGGTTATAAAATAGGCCAAAAGAAAATAAGCCATCTATTTTACATGGATGACTTAAAGTTATATGCTAAGAATGATAATGAGCTGGAAGGTCTTCTGCAAACTGTAAAATTCTTCAGCGAAGACATTGGAATGAAATTTAATTTGAATAAATGTGCTAAAGCTACAGTTTTACGTGGATCAATACAAGAAACATCCTCAATTAGCCTAGACCCTGCTGTAACAATAAAAGAATTGAAACCAGAAGAAGCTTATAAATACCTAGGTGTAAATGAGAGCGAAAACATTCACCATAAAAAAATGAAAGAAATAGTGCGTAAAGAGTACTATAGAAGGCTACGAATGATATTAAAAACTGAATTAAATTCACAGAATAGAGTTATGGCCATTAATAGCCTTGCAATCCCAGTTGTCCAATATAGCTTCAACATCTTAAACTGGACTCTAAACGACATCAGGCGAATGGATGCTAAAACAAGAAAGCTTCTCTCTAAGCATAGGATGCATCACCCAAAGGCTGATGTAGACCGTCTATACATACCCCGTAAAGAAGGTGGAAGGGGTCTTATTCAGCTGGAATTGTCATACAAGACAACAACTATTGGCTTACTAACATACATAGAAACAACAAAGGATTGGATGATACAATTAGTAAGGCAACATGAAGAAAGAAAGAAAAAATATTCAATAATAAAAGAAGGCAGTAAATACAAACAAGAATTACAGTTAGTAGATTCTGTAGAAAAGCAAAACAGTAGCCAAGAACCAACTATTGCGGCAAAAAATATGAAAATGAAAGCCAAAGATAAAGCTCTTGAAAAGATGAAACAGCGCTGGCAAGACAAACCTCTGCATGGCCAATATCCAGTACGTGCCAATAAATCCAATGTTGACAAAGTTAATACTCATCGATGGTTACGTGCATCTGGATTAAAGTCTGAAACTGAAGGATTTATACTTGCAGCACAAGACCAAAGTCTTTTCACGAGAAACTTTCAGGCAAATATTATGCATAATAATATGGATCCAAAATGCAGGTTTTGTGATAAACACCAAGAAACAATAGACCACCTAATCTCAGGCTGTTCTGTGCTTGCCCCAAACGAATATAAAAATCGCCACGATAGAGTTGGGCAATATTTACATTGGGCAATGTGCAAACATTATGGAAAAGCTGTAAACAAACACTGGTATGAACATCATCCAGCACCGGTTACAGAAATAGAAGATGTAACCATTCTATGGGATTACACCATCTACACAGACAGAAAAATTGAAGCAAACAGGCCAGACATTATTGTTAAAAACCAGAAGGAGAAAACTTGTCTATTAATTGATATGGCTTGTCCAGCGGATTGTAACATAGCAACCAAGGAATTTGAAAAACTGTCAAAATATAAAGACCTGGAAATTGAAATAGAAAAAATGTGGAAATTGAAAACAAGAGTTGTGCCAGTGATAGTAGGTGCACTTGGAATGATAAAAAATGGAACAAAACAACACATTGAAAGAATCCCTGGAAACCCCAGCTTAAGAGATATACAAAAAATTGTCTTATTAAGTACAGCCCACACACTAAGGAAAACGTTATCTATGTAATGCTGGGGATGATAGGGAAGATAGAAAAACATGAAATGGAGTCATAACAACACGCCACTACCTGCCTTAGGTCTCCCCGCAGACTTGGTTGGTAGTGAGACCAATGCAGAAATCGAAATATGATGAAAAATGACATAATAATAATAATATATTATCCTTATTATTTATCCTTTTACTATCCATGCAAGACCATATTCTGCAATTACTAAAATATATATATTATTACTATTTTTACTTTATTTATTATTATTATTAATAATAATAATAATAATAATAATAATAATAATAATAATATATTTGACTAATTGCAGAATATGAATATAGACATATAATAAAGAAACAAATAGTAAGGAGAATATATTATTATCAATAATAATATTCATAAAAAAATATTTTTTTAAATAATCATATCGCCCCAATCATGCCAATCATTTTACTGCCACTGTTTTGCAGGGGGTTACATAGGAGGAAAGTTATGAGAAAGAGTGACAGGTTATGGGAGGTGTCAGGAAGTGGGTAAGAGAAGGATGAGAATACTGATGAGAGTTGAGTGGACGGAGAAAGAAGCTTGACAGAGAGGATGTAGGTTAGTGAGATAGCTATTGAGTTTACATTCAAATTCTTGGAGATTGTAACTGTCGGGGAGGCAAGTAAATGGAAGGGAATTTCACAGGCGTGAAGCGCGAGGAAAGAAGCTGGTGGAGTAGAATTTGCGTTTATATTTTATTAGTTTCACAGTAAAAAGGTCGGAAATAGTTGCTAATCATGTGGTTTGAGTAAATTCATATATAGAGGCACCAGTGAGTAAAGTTCATCGGAGCAGAAGCCACATTGCGCCGGTGAGAAAGTGACTGTATCTGAGCTGCCAAGTAGAGATCGATCAAAATTACAGATTGTCTGTTGGATTTTGTCAAGGACACCTAGGTAGATAGCAGGAGCATCCGAACAGATATTGCAGCAGTAATCAATACACAGGTGGATGCTAGATTTATATATGTGCAGGATTGTTTCAGACGGGAAAAACTTCCTGGCCCTACACCGACTTTTTTAGCAGCGTATTTAGCTATATAGCCATTTCACTTGAGGTCTATTGTGAGAGTTAACCCGAGGAGGCGCAGTGTTTTTCTTTCAGGGAGACTAGTCTGATCCATGCTAATGGAGGATAGGAGCGATTGTCTGTGATGGTTAATAGATAGCAGCTTCGTTTTGGAAGCATTAAAATTCACGAACTATTTCTTACCCTAGTCCGCCACGGTTTGGAGGTATTTTTCAAGCTCAGAAGCAAGGTTTGCTTTGTCAGCCTCGGTAGATTTTTGATCTATGCGAGAGTAAACCGTAGTGTCGCCAGCGTATATGCCTATTTAAAATCTTATTACATCTGGGAGATCGTTAATGTAGATAAGGAAACCATAGGACCTTGAGAGACACCCGCGTTCGTATGATAGTATTGGGAGGCATATCCGTTCAATACTACCTTCATTGGGCGATTTGAAAGGAATGACTGGATAAGGTCAAACAATTGTCCAGTTATACCATAGCCTCGTCACTTGCATATAAGGTCAGCATGCCAGACTCTGTCAAAATCTTTGGAGATATCTAGGTCAACAGTTCGGGCTTCGCCGTTCTTGTCGAGAGCCTGGTGTATATACTCAGTAAAGGTCGTGAGCATATCAGCAGTAGACCTGGTGAAGTGGAAACCATATTGTTTGTCAGAGAAGAGTCTGTGGGGTGTAATATTTTGAACCACCTCCGCGTTGATGATGCCTTCGAACACTTTGACAAAAACGGTAGGAGGCTGATAGGGAGATAATTAGAGGGGTCAGAGTGTTCACTAGTGTCTTTATATATCAAATGTATCAAATTTGATGCACTTATAGACAAAGACATGAGAAACGATATTCAGAAGTTTCAAGAACTTCCAGCAGGCAAGAAAGCATAAAGCAGAAAGGCAGTAGATATAGAGTTTGGAGAGAACAGAGGAGAGTTCAGGGGAACATTTCTTCAGGACAATTATTCGGATTTCGTTGCCGCCGCTCACTTTATAGTAGCCGTGCTTTGAAATTATGTTAGAGATCACCGAGTGGGTAATGTGGATGACATTCAGTTCGGGGTGGGAAGTCGTGTACAGACACTCCAGATGAGTCTAGTGTCGTGTTGGTGGAGAATCTGCTATCGAAGCACTCTTGTCTTTTGTAGAAGTAAGGACCTCAAATTCATTGATTAAAGTGGGCATTGAGAGTTTGTTATTGTTTAGTACACTTTAATAGGGCCTCCAGTAGTCTCTGTAACTAAACTTACGGGATGTTATCTGCTGCTTCATTCTGGCTGCAAGCATCAGCTTAGCTTCTTTAAATATCTTCTTGCACTCATTGCGAGCAGAGGCAACGAGGCGCCTGTTATGGTCCGACGCGTGACTCCGATAAAGCCGGAAGAAGTGATTTCGATGGGCGATGGCGGTCGAGCAAGCTGGGGAGAACCAATGGGACGAGTGGGATTTAAGTTTGAATTTCGTGGTTGGGATGAAAGCTTCGATGCCAGATTTAACTCAAGAAGAGACCTCGACCGCACAGTCTTCAACAGGAAGATTAAAGACATTGTTTCAAGGGAAGTCACACAGGCAATCGCGGAATTAGTCCCAATCGGCTCGTTGGTAGCAGTAAGGTGTCTGAGGTTCTTGGGTGGAGTGGGAGTGGAAGGAGATGTTAACGGAAACCACTGCATGGCCAAAGTTTCCGAGGGGGCAGAGTTGCTTGACATTGCATGAGTCAGGGATAGAAGTAAATCAGAGATCTAGTAGGGAGTTAGGTCCATTAGGATTATTAGAGAAATGCATGGGGAAGTCCACCACTTGCGTAAGGGACTGAGTGATTGAAAAGTCTATGGTGTGGACAAGAGTATGATCTGTCTCAGAGTTTTTCAAACACTTGGCGTGGTAGGCGTTAACTCACATATATATTGGCAGACGGATGAGAGATATTAGCCTTGTCAATGTTATTGGAGATGATATCAAGAACGGAATAGTCAGGAGATGAGGGGGAACGGCAGAGGAAGAAGAGATAGCTAATGGAGCTTAGTATGGAAAGACGGAAACACGTATAAGAATGATCTAGGGTTTCAAGAGATATCACCCTAGCTAGAGGGAGGTGTTCACTGACGTAAACACCAAGCCCATGCATGTGGACATTGGAGTCCTTCTTGAAGAGGGGAAGGTAACCAGCAACATAGTAAATATATAAGTAAATATGTACGAAAAATTATAGAATACGTATATTAAATAATGTAAATAAATAACATAACTAAAATATCATTATATAATAGACAAGAAAAATATAATGTATTATTATTAAAATTAAAAATAATAAAAAAATAACAATCGACTTTCCTTAGCATCGCTTTCAGAGAGCCATGAAAAGCACGTCAGTTTACTCCGAAGTCAGCGTTCCCTCATCTCTTATATATTTTTTACTATTTGTACAACATAGATTTGGAGCGATATCAAAGCGACACACAATGCTTAAATCTACAAATGAAAGAATGATGTGGAGAACATGAATATATTAAAAGAGATTAAATTTGTAGATTGTAACGCGTCAAAATGTTATTTCCACTGTTTTTTCATTCACTGCCATTGTAACAACAAAATGGATGCTTCCTTCAAAAACTAACTTAATATTGCTACAGTCGACAAAAATATCCACGGAGTAACTTCCTGTCGTTTTAAATATAAAAATAAGTTAAACTCCTCGATGGAAATTGAATGAAGTAACAGGCGATTTAAATGAATTTTCATCACAGGTGTCAATCATGACGAAATCTCTGATTATGCTTAAAGTATAGATATGAAATGGATATTTTTCTGATTTAGTTTAATTTAAAGTCTCTAATTAGTCGGGAAAATTTGTGTGCATATATTAGTTTTCACGTTTACAAACACACACACACCACACACACACGCGCACACACACAAACACACGAATATATATATATATATATATATATATATATATATATATTATGTTTTAGAACATGTACATAATTTTTTCTCTATATATATTCTATATATTTTTTCTATATATAGAAAAAATAATGTACATGTTCTAAAACATAATTTATAATAAATATTCACAGCTCTATACATTATATATCGAGCACTGTTTTAAATTAATGTTTTGGATGGTGAAAAAAATTCTTTCTTCGTTCTGTACTCACTCGGATATATATATATATATATATATATATATGGAAATTATTTTTCAGATAGAGTGAATCTGTAGAAAAATGAATGCAAAGAGAACGAAGAACGTTAGATTTTTCTCTTGTCCTTTTTTCACACACACACACACACATACAGACACACACACACAAATACACCTATATAAATTGCGTCTACAGATTATATGCAAATAGGTATTATCAAATCTTTCATGTAAAATTCATAGATATGTGTTAGCCAATGAAATAATTTGTACTATTATGTATAGCGAGTCAGCATGAAAGCAATGAAGTCCCAATTTTCAATTTCACATTGATATTTAGTATTTTTTCAGTAATTATAGCAATCTGCTGTGTCAAGAGATTATTTGCAAAAACTAGAATTTAGTATTATGGTTCGTAAAAAAGAAATAACAATGAATGAAAAGAACTATATAACCAAAGAAATTAGCAAAGGAAAATCTTCGCTTCAAATTTATAAGTATTTGAAAAGGGATCATTGAACAATCAAGAAAATATGTCAAATAGAAATTCACCAAGGAAAAAGTCTCAGGCTGAATTCAGGAATTTAACAAAGCGAAATCTATCATATATCCAAAGAGAATTAATAAGAAACCCAAATGCGTCAAGTGCGTCCATATTTGAGGCTGCTGGAGCACCTATGATGTCAAGGGAAACAAGGTGTAAAGCATTAAGGAAGTTTTCTGATGTAAAAAATCAAATAAAGAAACCGATTTTAACAAAAAAACAAACATAAGGAAAGAAGATTGCGGTAGGCCAAAAATTACATGAAAACTAATTACAGTAAAGTGTTTTTTACAGATGAATCAAAGATCACCCTCGATGGGCCCGATGGATGGGCTCGAGGATGGATTTACAAGCAACATTACTTAAGAAAAGTTTTTAAACGCCAACAAGGCGGCGGTGAGATCATGATATGTGCTGGGGTTATTGGTGATGAGTTCGTGGGTTCATTTAAAGTGAAAGACGGGGTTAAAATAAATTCCAAAAGTTACTGTGATTTTCTAGAGCAATATTTCTTTGAATGACTTCGTAACAAGTCTTTAGCCAAGCGTAGATCTATGATCTTTATGCAAGACAACGCACCAAGTCGTGCATCAAAGTTTACTAAATCATGGTTGAAAGAACAGGGATTTGATGAAGATTCTCTTATGGACTGGCCTTCAAATAGCTGTGACTTGAATCCCATTGATAATCTGTGGAGCATCCTCAAGAGAGTTATTTATTCTAATGGAAGGCAATTCAACAGCCAGTGTGATCTCTGGGAGGCAGTTAAAGTTGCTGAAAACAACTTACCAGCCGATAAAATTGCAAATCTAACATCAGATGTTGACAGTAGACAATAGAGTTATTGAAAAGAAAGGATCATTTGTGCAATAAAATTTAGGAGGTTCTTATAATTTTTTGTTAATATATTTTTTAATTTTAAAATAAAATGTTTATATTTTTCTTTAAGAAATTGACGAATTTGTTCTTTTCATATTATTTTATTACATTAGTTTCACAAGGTATAATGTAAAAGCATCAAAATAAATAGTTGCAAATAAACTACTGACACTCAAATTAGTTTGTTTTGTTAACTTAGTAAAAATTTTTCCAACCAACTTTTGTATGCAAGAATGGACTCGACTGATGTGTACATATAATCCTGCCTATACAGAGAATGGAGTATTGCAACCTGCTAATATGACACTGTCAGTTCTCTGCCATCGGGTTGAGAGCGCTCTCTGCTTTCGGGTAAAGAGCACTAACCCAGAAGAATAGAATCACGACTAGGGAAAGATAGATATATTTGGCCGGGCTATATGGCCCGGAAGACCCACATTTAAAAGACATTGTGTCACATCTCGCCTTACCTGAGAAGGTGGGTAAATATCGTTGTAGAGTTGTGGAGTGGTAAGCAGTTTCTTAGTTGGTTAGTAAGTTAGCGCGGAGTTAGTTGTTTGGATATAGACTCATTACTCGGACATACTATTTCACTGCAAGACTGTATATATTGATTTCTACTAATTGTATTCATGAATTGACTAACCCGTGTTTCAATTTGTATATTTTGTTCAATATAACTTACATTTTCTATCTTCATATCTGTTTCTGTTATATATTATTTTATGTGGTTTCTCACCCGGAATGCACAACAATAATATTGAGTAGAATCTAAACATCATAATAGGACTTTTAAAATTAAAGACGCAACTCTTTATGCAAATTCATAACTTGCATACAATCTCTAGACGCACTTTATATCTTTATTTATATATATATATATATATATATATATATATATATATATATATATTTACTATAAGGTAATCATAATCAGTCAATACGATTGCATTTTAAACAGATAGTGACCTGTGCTCCTGTGCATAAAATAGAAAGTTTTATCCTACTCTAGTTACATGCGATACATATCATAGTATAGCCACATCTTAATTTATCTTTTGAATATCATAGAATCGTGAAACCGGTAAAGTGTTTGTGTGCATACATTGAGAGAGAGAGAGAGAGAGAGAGAGAGAGAGAGAGAATTATTTTATATGGAATTAGTTTTTCTTTGACACTTAATTTACATATTCAAGTATAAAATAAAATATAAATTGTGATAACTTTTCTTTATTTTTCTTCTTTTTCTGGTCAGTACTTACATGGGTAACCATTTGGGAATACCAGGTGTTGTAGACGAAAGGACCAAGAATAGTCCACCGGTCCTCCAGAGTTGGGTGCAAGGCTAACAACCTTGCCCCATAAAAAAACAGTTTGTTATAGAAAGAGCAACAAAAGTTGCTGCCCTATGCACCATTGGATGTGATGGATAAATGAATTTCATATATGCCATTCATCTTTCTTCAATAACCCAGACTTTTGTATCACTGCGACCACCACCCCTCTGCACAACTAGTGGTGGTCCCGCCTTGCTTCGGGGGGTGGGGAATTATTTTAAAAAATACTAATAATAATGATAATACGAATACAAAGTATTAAAATATGTATATTTATATTTTTTCGTATTTTCTTTTGGGACTTGTTCTCTATATTTCACTTCCTCTTGTTTTTTTATATGTGTGTTTTTTGTGTTATTATTATTCTTTATTTCATTTTATTTTTTTTGCCATCAGCCGCTCAGAACCTTTGTTTTAAATTTGTCTCAGCTGATAAAATTCCTCTGTCAATACTGGAAGCGTTTTATGTGCTATCACCTTGAAATATTATGCAGAATGTTTACACCCCTGATATTTATCTATTCTTCTATTGTTCTTTTATTGTTTTAATAAAAAACTTTGTTTCGCCATTTTTTTCTTGAAGAGTTAAGCAGCCATTTTATCTACACATCAATTTATCTGAAAGGAATGGGACACATATAAAAGTGCTTGCTATACATTGACTAGATCGGTGTTAATGAATTGTAAAAAAACTGTCAAAGTAGAAAACAGGAGGACTCTCGGAAACCCATCCGTTTTGCTCACCTATCATTTACAGGTGATAACTTCACCTGTCAGTATTAAATATATATATATTAAATTCAACATTGTGCGTTTTAGTATATTTTGATATAGGTACCGGTCTTCTGACATTTTCTGCACAAATACCTTTCGGAAAGGTATGCATCATCTGTCTCTTCCTTTTAGTTATATCTCATCAGTGAAGCGCAGAAAGTAATGGCAACCTACTGCGAGAAAATCTTCTACCCAGTTTTTTGAGATATGATCACCCAAGCGTGTATTACGTATGACACTATATTTTTTATAATCATATCGCCCCAAACAATGCATTTTATTGCCACTGTTTTGCAGGTGGTTACATAGAAGGAAAGTTATGAGAAAGAGTGACAGGTTATAGGGGGTGTGTGAAAATGGGTAAGAGAAGGATGAGAATACTGATGAGAGCAGAGTGGATGGAGAAAGAAGCATGAGAGAGAGGAGGCAGGTTAGTGAGATATGAGGTGACTATAGACTTTACATTTAAATTCTTAGAGATTGTCGCTGCCCAAATAAATGGAAGAGAATTCCACATTCGT
This sequence comes from Ascarosepion bandense, assembly GCA_037127315.1. Lineage (NCBI taxonomy): Eukaryota > Metazoa > Mollusca > Cephalopoda > Sepiida > Sepiidae > Ascarosepion > Ascarosepion bandense. Next base: position 1,824,158 of record JBBBDQ010001156.1, read on the forward strand.
GAAGTGCGAGAAAAGAGACTGATGAAGTAGAATTTACGTTTACATTTTATTAGTTTCACAGTAAAATGGTGGGACATAGTGGCTAATCTTGTGGCTCGTGTAAATTCATATATGGGAGATACCAGTGAGTTAAGTTCATCGGAGCAGAAGTCGTGAAATTAGTTTTAGAAGAGACACAGGGAAGCCAAATTGCGCCGGTGAGAAAGTGACTGTATCTAAACTGCCAAGTCGGGATCGATCACAATACAGAATCTCTTTTGGATTTTGTCAAGGAGACCTAGGTGGATAGCAGGAGCACCCGACCAGATATGGCAGCAATATTCAAGGACTGGTCTTTTTTCTTTGTATTGGGTTCATTTTGGGTATTTTTTACGACTTATCAACCTTTTGCAGATTATTTAAAAGACATAAAATAGTTTGGGATAATAAGATGTTTTTAGAGATAATGATTTATTGATATAAACCACAATGGGGGAAGCGGTGCATTCCTGCCCTTCGCAAAGTCATCTAAGCGTAAGTGAATATAACGAACTCGACTAGAATTTGAACTCGACATTCCGATTTACAACTCCGAGACGTTATCCATTAAAACTGCCTGCATATTTGTCATTACAGCACTTAGTACTTCCAAGCGGTCACCCGTTTAGGCTCGACGTTGCTTAACTTCGGCGATCATACGCCGTGTGTTCTCTTGCATGTTATGAATAAACATGCTTATAGATAAAAACTAGCAGTATGGCCCAGCGTTGCTCGGGTGTAATTAAAGCTTTAAAACTAATCCATGGTCCTGAACCTCAGACACTTTGGATGTTGTCACGAAAGACTAAAAAGCAAGAGTTGTTTCCAGTTAAAGCGATACCGTAGACTGAAAAAAAAATGAATGGATGTAAGTCAAATTGTCATTTCCTGGTATCGATTTATATATATATATATTATCGATTTTCTGCACTTTTTAAGAACTGCAACATTGAAACTACTGAATATCGTTTCTTATGTCTTTGTCTATGAGTGTATCAAATTTGATTAAAATCGGACCACTCCTTCTATAACTCGATTTTTTCGATTATCGATTTTCGATATTTATCAGTGGTACCTCGACACAAAACCTAGCTAAGAACACTCACAGACGCTTATAGTACAACTGTGTAAATTTTCAAGAAAATCTGCCGTTTCGGAGTCCATAGGTAACGGACACACACACATACACAGACAAAGTTATATATATATATATATATATATATATATATATGAGTTAACAGGAAGTTAACTCGAGAAGTTCTTGGGAAGTTCGTGGGAGTTCTAGAGAGTTCTTTAGATTTCTATTGGAATTCTGTAAAACTACTTGGTAGTTGATATTAGTCGGCAGTTAGTCAAATACTAAGGAGTCAGCTTACAGTAGAAGATTACCAAGTTCCTAACATTTTGGGTGCGTTAAGTGGATTAGCAACCGACATAGCACGATTATAACTTTCAGTGCGAAAAACTACTCCACAACAATAAGATTTGTGTTTTAATTCAGAGTTCCATTTACTCGCTCGGGTTGGATAGTTAGATAGTTTGGTACAACTTCTGCTACATTGGTCGATTAGCTCAGGGATTCTTTACCAACTCTGTGGCTGGTATTCCGAGCCGGTGTTATCGGATCTAAGTGAGGGAGAGTTTGACCCAGCTAAGGGCAGACAAATCTGTTTCCCTCAGAGAAAAGAAACTGTTAGCATATAACTTACGGTTCCATCTAGCCATTTCAACTATAAAATGATGAGACCTTGCCACGGAAGCAAAAAGCCGGAAGAGAGTTCCACAAGCGAGAAGTGCGAGAAAAGAAACTGTTAGCATAGAACTTACGGTTACATCTTGTCAATTCAACTTTAAAATGATCTAGTACTAAGCTTAAATTCATAAAGTCTGCTGCCATAGCAAAGAACTTATATAAACAATTTCCATTTAGTTTTTATAGAAAAGGCAAAGGAAAGCCACATTCCGGCGGTAGGAAAGTTTCTGAATCCGAGGCACCAGATCAGGACCGTTAATATTGGTGATTTTCTTTGGGTTTTATCAAGAACCTCTCTCTGTATATAGTATGAGCATCGGGCAATATGTGTACCAATATTCTAAATAAGTGTCGTAGCCCTGGTTAGAGGTCCGGAAAGAATTACGCAAAAACAAGCAAATAGGAAAATACAAATATATAATAAATACGGAAAGAATACAATACTTGGAACTTGATTAGTAGGAACCATAATACGAGTTAGTGTAAAATACTATGATTTGACCCTCGGCTTTAAAAGTGAGACACGTAATGGTCTTTAAAGTAGCAGTGTTCGTAGACTGACTCTCGGCTGATTTCATGCGGCTCTGAGGGCGCTCTCCTCAGAATACTCCCTCTCCCCTCTTGTGAGAGGAGTGGGTTGGAAGAGTTCATTCAGCCTGTCGGTGATGCCGCCATGGCAATAAGGATGAATGGTAGATTTATAGACAGGTAATATAGATTCTGTAGAGAAAAATTGGCTCGCACTATACAATGAACCAACTTTCTTAATCCCAGACCTTGCAATGTATTTAATGTCACTACATGTCAAGAATGATTGTTCGAAAAGATGCAATGGGTTACTCTCCCGAAGGGTAGGTGAAATGGGTTTCTCATATTGTTAATGGAGAGCAGTCTTGTTTTGGTAGCAATAAAACGTAAATATTATTCTTTTCTCCTGTTAGCACCAGACTGAAAGCTTCGGTTTTGTTTCTATTTTACAAAAATCTTCCATATTGCTCACGTGCTCAGTTTATGGTTTCCCCATCATCTTTTATTATTCTGTTGCATAAAACCTGTATTTCGTCTGTGAGGTGATTGTCCAATATTCACTGACATATGGAAGGACGGATGTTACATGGTAGTCCACTTTGTTTCCGAAGGTTAATTCTAACTTCTAATGCATCTTCGGATTTCGGTGTCGAATGTCCCGCCCTCTGTTAAAACACTTCCAAGATATCAAAATGTTTGTACTTGCTTGATTTTTATGTTTCCACGTTGTAAATCCCAATCGTGTTGTTATTTTTCTTAGAAAAATTTCCTTCATGCAATTAATGTTTAGTGTTTTCTTCTCGGTTTATTTACTACCTTCTGTGGTTATTCCTGTTGTTTCATTTCCTTTCTTTCTATCAACACTGTGTCGTACTTAAAAAAAAGTTCATCTGCAGGTTATAAAAAAGAAGCACATGAGATCCAGATATATTCAAACTTTGCTCATCCACATGGTTGTCCCAATTATAGTGTCGCAATGATAATGTCGTAAACCAAATATTAAGAAACAGAAGAAAATGGCATTAAACTCGCTACTCTGGTAATTAACAGGGAGATTACTTTAACAGCTATATTCCGTATTTAAGATTGTTAATATGAATATGGAATTATAGATTTGTTCTTTCGGAATCTCTGAAGAAATGACGTCTACCTCAGAGTTTAATTTTACAAAGTTAGCTTGCGTCTGCAGCATATTGATTAGAACTCTCTCCTTCAACGTTTTCACTACCCTTCCGTTGTAACATATTCAGAATTCAATCAGTTTATTATTATTTTTTTTATACTCGTGTGGCTCCAAACAAGACATTTTACTACCACTGTTATGTAGGGTTCACATAGGAGGAAAGTTATGAGGAAGAGTGAGAGGTTGCAGGGGGGTGTCAGGAAGAAGGTATGAGAAGGAAGAGAATACTGATGAGAGTGGGGTGGACGGAGAAAAAATCAAGAGATAGAGGATGTAAATTAGTGAGACAGTAGATGACTATTGACTTTACACTTAAATTATTAGAGACTGTAGCTGTCGGGAAAGCAAGTATGCGGAAGAGAATTCCACAGGCAGGAAGTGCGAGAAAAGAAACTGATGGAATAGAATTTGCGTTTACAATTTATCGGTTTCACAGTAAAAAGGGTGGGACCTAGTTGCTAAACTTGTGGCTCGAGGGAAGTCATATATAGTGGGTACCAGTAGACTAAGTTCATCGGAGCAGAAGACCGTGAAAGTATTTGTAGAAGAGACACAAGAAAGCCACACCGCGTCGGTGAGAAAGCGACTGTATCCAAGTTGCCAAGTCGGGATCGATCACATTATAGATTCTCTGTTGGATTTGGTCGAAGACACCGAGGTGGATAACAGGGGCACCCGATCAGATATAGCAGCAATATTCAATGCTCGGACGGATGGTAGATTTGTATATGTGCAATGAATAATGTTTCCAAATTCCAACACTTACAAACCTTCCCCCACCAGATTCTCTTGACAGCCAATACACAGAAAGCACTTTTCTCTCCACCTTTGTTTTTTCATTTGAACACGCGTAATAATATGACTATTATTTTTCGACTCTATTCTGTCAATATCTATATATATGTTGGAGGGTGTCTGAACGTGTGTGTGTGGCTGAGTAGTTAGAACGTTCGCTTTCTGACCATGAGACTTAGGTTTGTCTCAAACCAGGATTGATTTGATAGGAAGGTGACTTCTTGATACTCTCGGTCTGGAGGAGGCGATTCGAGTTCCTGAAAGATCATACTATGGCTTTCCCCAAACTGGTGGTTGAAACTGGGTTTGGAAAAGCTTTTGGGAACCGTCAATAGTTGTGTTAGCACGAAGTCACAAGTCGTCGTGACCGAGAGTTTGATAGTTCTGTCCTGGTTCAGACTGTTGATCATACTAGATAACGTGCTCACTCCTAGAAATTGTCAATATGGTCCAGTCAGCATAGCTGCAGTTTAAAACGCAAGTGTCATCTGAGGTTCTAAAGAAACACAAATGTGCCTGATCAGGTACCTGTAACGGGGATTGGCTAGCTGCCTTAGTAGATAGACATCCTCAGATACTAGCGGACAGATAGATAGATAGATAGATAGATAGATAGATAGATAGATAGATAGATAGATGAACAGACTGTGATAGATAGATAGATAGATAGATAGATAGATAGATAGATAGATAGATGAACAGACAGTGATAGATAGATAGATAGATAGATAGATAGATAGATAGATAAACAGACTGTGATAGATAGATAGATAGATAGATAGATAGATAGATAGATAGATAAACAGACTGTGATAGATAGATAGATAGATAGATAGATAAACAGACTGTGATATATAGATAGATAGATAGATAGATAGATAGATAGATAGATAGATAGATAAAAGAATAAGATAGATAGATAGATAGATAGATAGATAGATAGATAGATAGATAGATAGATAGAAAAAGACGGAGATAGATAGATAGATAGATAGATAGATAGATAGATAGATAGATAAACAGACTGTGATAGATAGATAGATAGATAGATAGATAGATAGATAGATAGATAAACGATTGATAGATAGATAGATAGATAGATAGATAGATAGATAGATAGATAGATAGATAGATAAACAGACTGATAGATAGATAGATAGATAGATAGATAGATAAACAGACTGTGATAGATAGATAGATAGATAGATAGATAGATAGATAGATAAACAGACTGTGATAGATAGATAGATAGATAGATAGATAGATAGATAGATAAACAGACTGCTTGATAGATAGATAGATAGATAGATAGATAGATAGATAGATAGATAGATAGATAGATAAACAGACTGTGATAGATAGATAGATAGATAGATAGATAGATGAACAGACTGTGATAGATAGATAGATAGATAGATAGATAGATAGATAGATAGATAGATAGATAGATAGATAGATAGATAGGTAGATAGATAGATAGATAGATAGATAGATAGATAGATGAACAGACTGTGATAGATAGATAGATAGATAGATAGACAGACTATCGATAGATAGATAGATAGATAGATAGATAGATAGATAGATAGATAGATAGATAGATAGATGAACAGACTATGATAGATAGATAGATAGATAGATAGATAGATATAGATAGATAGATAGATAAACAGACTGTGATAGATAGATAGATAGATAGATAGATAGATAGATAGATAGATAGATAGATAGATAGATAGATAGACAGACTGTGATAGATAGATAGATAGATAGATAGATAGATAGTAAACAGACTGTGATAGATAGATAGATAGATAGATAGATAGATAGATAGATAGATAGATAAACAGACTGTGATAGATAGATAGATAGATAGATAGATAGATAGATAGATAGATAGATAGATAGATAAACAGACTGTGATAGATAGATAGATAGATAGATAGATAGATAGATAGATAGATAGATAGATAGATAAACAGACTGTGATAGATACATAGATAGATAGATAGATAGATAGATAGATAGATAGATAGACAGACTGTGATAGATAGATAGATAGATAGATAGATGAACAGACTGTGATAGATAGATAGATAGATAGATAGATAGATAGATAGATAGATAGATAAACAGACTGTGATAGATAGATAGATAGATAGATAGATAGATAGATGAACAGACTGTGATAGATAGATAGATAGATAGATAGATAAACAGACTGTGATAGATAGATAGATAAACAGACTGATAGATAGATAGATAGATAGATAGATAGATAGATGAGTGAGTGAGTGAGTGAGTGAGTGAGTGAGTGAGTCGTATTTATATTAAGACCGCGATTTTATTGCGAACGTTCTTTTCATAAATTAATTGATCACATCTGTTTATAGGCGTTTCTTTTACTAATCGGAATTTAAACAATAGACGTATATGTAATTTCTTTAATCGCGCCCCGTTTTTGGGCGTTGACTAGTAGGTTGGGTTTGTGCATCTTCACTAATTCGCACTTTTGTTCCTAAATAAAGTTCTTTATTCGTCACATTTCTGTCGTTTTTGCCATGTCTGTGAACTCTTGACATTTGTTTAACTCTTTCATTATTTCTTGTTGTTTCTTATTGTTTAGAAGTCGTTTTTTTAATCGGTTTAACTGATTAGATGCAAATACTCTCGTCTTCCACCATCAAGAAATTGAAACCTACATTCCAAAATAAATTACTCTTCTTAAATCCAGCCATCCTATTTTTGATGACAGGCTTTCATTTGAATCCATACTTGTTGTTTTATCGGTGGATTATAGTAAGAAAGGACAAGTAGTACTTCAAAATACAATCTGTAAATTGCATTAAAGCATTGGTGCATTTCGCGACGTCCTCGCAATTGTGCTTCAGTTAATAGGTATTAAACCATTTCAAAATGTCTTGCTTGATTATAAGATTAAAACCAAAATTGTACATCCTATCAAAATTATATTTATCAGTCACGTACATTGTTGCCACTCAAGGAGGAACCTTATTTCTTGGCTATGGATTGAACAGTAATTAAATGGTAGGACAGAATTGGTTATATTGCCTTATCTGGTAAGCAACTAGTCTACTGCAGAAGGAACGGAATGGTAAAGGATGCAAGGATTGCATTTCCAGACTGATGGCAGCCGATTCATCCAACATTTACACAACAAACCTTTGTGGGAGGATCGGGATCTCTATGGTAAAATACATCCTTGTTTATATGCACTTTTGCTTTTGTTTTGGGGTTAGGAAGACCTTATATAATACGCACACACATATCTATCTATCTATCTATCTATCTATCTATCTATCTATCTATATATATATATATATATATATATATATATATATATATATAATGATAATAATAACTACTTAGACTCTGTAAGAATGCACTCCGTAAATTGATGCCAATATAAACTTTCGAAAAAACCATTAACAAACAGAACCTAAATCCGTTACAATGCGGCGTACTAAGTCGTCGGATAAATGGGGAGAAAAAAAGAAACCAGCGGAACAAGAACAAACATTCAAGATTCCGAAGTAAAGAAAATAAACCTAAACGGAACCAAACACAAGAAAAAGTGCTCAATACGAAAATACTAAAATACAATAGTAGAGCAAAAACAGACGAAAAATCTAAAGTGAGCCAAAAATCTAAAGTGAGCCACTACGGATCGTCAGGGAAAAGCCTTTTCCCTGGCGATCCGCGGTAGGTTTTGGCTCACTTTAGATTTTTCGTGTATATATATATATATATATATATATATATATATATATATATATTATCTGTCCACTCGTATCTGAGGATGCCTGTCTACTAAGGCAGCTAGCTAATCCCCGTTACAGGTACCTGATCAGCTACATTTGTGTTTGTTTAGAACCCTTAGATGACACTTGCGTTTTAAACTGCGGCTATGTTGACTGGACCATATTGACAATTTCTAGAAGTGAGCACGTTATCTAGTGTGATCAACAGTCTGAACCAGAACAGAAAACTCAAACTCAAACTGCGGGAAAACTTTTTGCCTAGTCAGTCATGAATCGAAAGAGACATGTTCCAAGCGTATATCGCATATGGACTGACTGACTGACTGACTGACTGCTGACTGAAATAGCCGCCATTGTTGTTAACAATTGTTTCGCAAAATTATACAAGGTGGGGCAGAGCAACTTGCTCATTTTGAGTAACAAATAAAACAAAATTAATGCAGATATACATGTGATTCTTTAAACAGAACTTTTTTGAAACAGTCCCGGCGGATATTCATTTCTAAAATTTCATTAAGTATACTATGGCGATAATATAGAAACATGTCATCCTCCATCTTTAAGATATTCATTTATGGAGAAAGCATCCACCAACAAAGTTTGATTCGCAACTGAACGATGCAAGGTTCATACTAGAAATCGGCACTCACACAAATGCCAAGGAATAACAAATAAAACAAAAAGTATTTCTGATATACATGTAATTCTTTAACTAGCATCAATTACAACAATTAAATTTTTATGTTTTACAAGCTTTAAAGTTTACATCAGTCAGATGGCGTCCTTTCTGCTCAATACACTGGGTTAATCATACTCTTTCTTCAGGGCGCCAAAGTTGCTCTGCCTCATCCTCTATAATCTTGTTGACGCCATTTTCGTAGAAACTTCGTGGTTTGTTTTTTGTTTTTTTCTCTTTTTTTTTTCTTGGAGAAAATTTTGGTATCGATTTCGACTGATTCACTTTTTGCCAGTTAAATTGTTCTCAAGAGAACGGTAAAAAATGAAACTCAGAAGAAGCCAACTGAAGAGAATCCGGTGGTTGCTTGAACGTTATTCATTTCAACTCTCCAAGCCTCTGGAAGTTCAGATTTGGAACAAGCGGTCTTGTGTTGTCGTAATGAAAAATAGCACTTTTACAATTTGTCAAATTGGCCTTATTTCTTGAAAAGTGGAATTAAGATTGGTGAGTTTGTCGCATGTATTCTTTGCAGTTATTTTTTCACCGGCTTCAAAAAGTTCAAAGTGTATCATGCCTCTGAAATCTAATCAAATGGACAGCTGCAGTGGTTATGCAAACATACATTAGCCAAGTCTCTGCACAAAACCATAAACATGTTTCGAGCACCGTTTGCGTCGAGCGTTAACATAAATTATATAATTCTATTTAAGAACTACTCATTTTCCTGTCGTAAAGGCAAAGAAATCGACGCAGAAACACGGTCGTGCCAGTTCTGTTCCGTCAGAGAATGTTAATCTATCGTGTTGAGTTCGGAAACGAACTGTATTCTCTTCAAATGACGAAAGGCAGTTGAGATATCGATTTTCAAATCTCTTCCGACAAAGTGTTCGCTTTATTCATTCACGACAACAAGCAGAGGGTCTGCATCGAGGGTGGAAGGCCACCGGATTGGTGGTTGGTTAGAAGCTTCGATTAAAATCACCGTGAAGAAATCTGCTAAAACCTTTTCTTTGCTGTCCGAAGAACTGATGCACGCTCCAAATAAACATTCTAAATGATATTTTTTTTTTTTTTTTGGTCACAGTCCCGACACATATTCATTTCCAAAATTCCATAAAGTATAATATGGCGATAATATGGAAACTTGTCATCCTCCATCTTTAAGATATTCATTATTAGAGAAAACAACAACCAACAAAGGTTGATTCGCAACGGAACGATGCCAGGTTCACATTAGAAATCGGCACTAACACAAACGCCAAGAACAATTCTGGTCATTTTATATTAAACATACAAATGCTTCACGGACTTTTGCAATGATCTGATACCTGTAACTACTACATAGCTTACAACCTTGTGCAAATTAATTAAAACAAATGTAATAATGTCTTCTTAGGATCTTTTACACTTTCACGTCGTCTCTTGGCGTTGTTATTCTCTTCCAACCGCATGTTCTTTGAAGTTTCCGACTGATAGATCCAATTTGTTTCTTTGCCTGGACGACACGACTGACAGCTGAAAGGTTGACACAACAACATCCGCGACCCCTCTGTAAGACGTACTAGTGTGTTCATGCAATTTTCGTATATATCCTTCCTACTAACGTCCTTCGCAGACAGTTAGTCGTAGCAGAACTAATTAACAGTCGAGAAAATATTGTCTTGCCGTGATAAAAATCTGATGCAATCACGAATGACGCAATATTTTTTAAGACCAAACAAATTTCATCATACACCCCGAAAATGGATTCATATTAATGTACACCACCGCACACGATTTAATCTAAGGAAAAAATAGAAATTGGTGAACCCTTTTCACTTCAGTGGACTAAAACTGGGCATATGGCGAAAGAAAGAAAACTTAACCAGTTACTTATTTAAGTTGCACAAGGGTGTACGTTCAGATCTACGTATTTTTCATTTCCAAATCAAGAAAACAATTCCAAATTGTCTCGAACAATACTTTATTTGTTTTTCGACTAAAAATAATACAAGTTAATTAATAAAACCTATAATTAATACCGAATTTTTAGAAACCGATAATTATAACCAGATTGTAAATTTAATTTTCATAATTAAGACCGTATTTTGCGGTAAGGAGTAATTATTTAAAATCATATAAATTGATCAAAATCAGATTAATATCTGCCTTGAATTCGATGAATCGCTTGGAGGGTGGACGAATTCTGATAGAACGATATTCGCTTATTTATAAGAATAACTTTGTTTTGTCAAAAATACAATTAAATAGGGGATGTCCAGTTTGATAATAATTATAATGAGAATGTGGCCAAAGGGTTATGGGTAAGTGGCAGAATTGTTCTCATTTCGAGCATTTGACTGGGATTCGTATCTTTGATCTTGCGTGACTTCTTGATGTTAATGCATTAAGAGTTGGAGAATCCTAACGTGTGGCACATTTAGAAAGGATACTACGGGTCGATCCAATCCTTGTGTGTAAAATTGGGTAGACGAAACTGCTTTTGAGAGCCACCGGTTGTTGTGCTAACATGAAGTCTAATGTCATCGTTAGCGAGGCTCTAGGCGTCTTGGCATTGTTGAGAGTGTTGATCATTTCAGATAATGCGCTCTCTCAAAGACACTGTAACTAAGGTCCACACGACATAGTTGCGATATAATTTTCTGGTGGTCTCTGTGGGTGTTGACCAAATACAAATGTACCTGAGCATTGTCTGGCCACTTTAGTAGACAAGAATAATACGAGCGGTCAAACATTATAATTATCTAAACTTATTTATAAATGGAACTTTGTCTCTGTGTGTGTGTGTCCATTACCTATAGACTCCGAAACGACTGAACCGTTTTTCTTGATAATTTACACAGTCGTACTATAAGCGTCTGCGAGTGTTCTTAGCTATGTTTTGTGTCGAGGTACCCCCGATAAATATTGAAAATCGATAATCGAAAAAATCGGGTTATAGAAGGAATGGTCCGATTTTAATCAAATTTGATACACTCATAAACAAAGACATAAGAAACGATATTCAGAAGTTTCAAGGTTGCAGTTCTTACAATAGTGCATGTATATATATATATATATATATATATAAAGCAAGATGTCTATTTATCTGTCTGTTTATCTTTCTGTATCTCCTTTATACAAATCCACAATTTTTATCCGATTCTCACCAAACTTCACCCAAATATTCTGTAGGCTGAGTCTGAGCTCCAAGACCATGGATTAGTTTTAAAGCTTTCATTACACCCGAGCAATGCCGGGCTATACTGCTAGTGTTATGATAGAATAAGATATTTCTTTGTTGTGGTTTATTCTGACGGACTGTTTCTAAATATTAAAACAGAAGGCTATAAATATATTCTTACTGTCGGCCTTGTTCAGGTGAACATTTTAAGAAATTCTATATGCTTTTAAATAATTTCTTTAAGTAATACTCTTAGTGGCTTACTTCATGCTTTCATACAATTATACTGATTTACAGTTGTAATTTTCATCATCTTATCGATTCCAGTTTCTTCTTTGTGTTATGATTCTAGCACTGTCATAGCAACCTTATTCCGAAAACATTATTTTGCTTAAGCTATTTTCCTGTGAGCTTTCTTTTCATTTTCAGTATTTATTGTTTGCATTAGTCTTAATGTTCTGTGAAATCTCAGTGATAATATATTGACTTTTTCACTATTTACATTATTTGAACTATTGTCCTCATCTTTGTTGCCATTTGTAAGACATTTCGGCCGTTGTACGTTCCGGCCTTCTTCAGGTGCTAGGAATGTCAAGTCAAACCTTTTATTACGAATATTCTCATTCCTTGCGTGAAGCCTCTTTTGGTAGTCATGAGTTATCTCCCCTAAGTTACTTGTTCACAACTGCTGTAGCATGGTATTGAACTCACAACTGTTTGGGTCAAGTCACTGGAACTGACCAACGTCTATATTGACTGGGCCATGTGTCCTTAAGGACAAGTCCCAGAAATTTAGTTGTCCTTAAGGACAAGAACAACTGAATTTCTGGGACTTACAAACTTAATTTTAAGTCTTTATTATTTACCAGAATTGATATTGCAATCTTTGATAATAATGGCTTTCTCTGTGATTTTGTTTATGTTAATGGTTTTCTCTGCTGCTTTTTACAAGGGCTCATATTGCAGTTTTGACACTAATGAAGTTCTCTGGCACTCCGTCGTACTGGTTCTTATATGAGGAACGAATATGAGGACAATAGTCCAAATACTGGGAGTAGTGTAAATACTACCTCATCTCAGAAATATAGGCAAATAGTGCTTTTTCTTTCTGATTATACTTCACTCATTATTCTTTTTGTTATACAATCACGAAATTCTTCATATCTGTGACTACTTTCCGATTTACTCTCGTAGATCAGAAATTGAAGGCAATTCTGAAATTACGGTAAAATCAACATGGAGGCATTGAGATACAATACCACATGGATTGGATTGGCGGCAGATAATCGTGAAGCAGCGTTCTATCGTTCAGTGGGGAGCAACGTGCTTTCTGTGAGCAGAGGGAGTCGAATCTGCGGATATCCATCTCCGGGTGTTGCCACAGTATGGGGCAAGCAAAATGAATAAATGGAAGGTGAAATACCTGGTAGAACGCTTTAAAAGGGGAAGAAAATACCGTAAAGCGATCCGGTACCAATCCACATCACGCACGGAAGAACACATCCAGAAAGGGGATGCCTTGATAAGAAAAGCCGACGTACATTCTCACTCTGGCCGTAAAAGTGGGCATTAGCGATGCATCGGAGATAAGAAATAGTGCCTGATGACTTGATAATGTAAGGGAATGAGAAGACATTAACGAGGAGAAAGCAAAAAAAAAGAACAGATTTCAGGAAGACACAAGATGGCGACTGAGGAAGATTCTAAGTAACAACGAAGACAGAATTTGAAAGAGAGTTCCTCGGATGAGAAAAGAAACAATTATATTAGAACATAAGGTTACATTTCAACAGTAAAACGATGACACCTTGTAACCAATTTGTAATTTGCTTAAATTCATTTTGTTGAGGTGCCATGTAGGAGAGCTTATTGTAAATTTTCCATAAATATAGCGATAGAAAAGACAACGAAACGCCAGGTCATGGTAGTGAGAAAGTTACTGAAGTCCAGATGCCAGATCATGGGTACAGTACAGTAATAGTTAGTTAAATGCCATCCGTGATATACGTTGGGCGATCATTTCTCGTAAGAGAAATGAATGACTGGGCAGAAGATTATCCCGCAGTAGATTGCCATTGCTTTCTGTGGTAGACTGTTTGCCAGCCAAGGCTATAGAACCAAGCCTGTCCTATTATTTATCCCATAACTGGAGGAAAGAGACGGATTAATACCTTTCCCAAGGGTATTTGTGCGTAAGTGAATGCAATGAATTCAACTGGAATTTGAACTCGGTTCCCGGATTTGTCCTTCCGAGTCGATATCCACTGCACCACAACGCACAGTAATAGTACACATTCTTTTTTTTTTTTGGATATAAAGCCCGAACAACAGACCAGATACTGCGGATATTCAATGCTTGGGCACATTGATTTATCTCAATTTATTGTTAATCTTCCAATATTTTTTTCTAATCATAAATAACAACAAAATGAGGGAGTTAACATTTTTATACATTTTTTGTGGAACCCTCCGTTTCGCTTTATTCCAGAGTTTGGGAGAAACACGGCCTTAGATCGAACAAGCAAATGCTGATCTTACTAGTTACACTCAATAGTGATTATTGCCGTGTCTATGAGTCACGATTCAGTCGTCTTCCAACAGGGATGCATGTCATTCTCTGACGTGTGATGACAACAGCTTTAAAAGGCAATTGCGAATCATTCGCCTTAAGGAAGAGGGGAAAGAAAAATCTATGTAACGTTGCGTTCTCTGTGTATGAGGAGCAATCAATTTGACGCAAAATCTAGCAAATGCACGAAGGTGCGAATGAATTCTCGGACCGACCCATTTCCAAAAAACAGACTAAATCATCAAGAATCAGAAATGTTTGAATCTTTTGGACCGAAAACATTTCACCAATCCCTTTATCGATTCACCTGCATCTATCTCAACCATATCTCTCTCTGTTGTGGATCCCGGGAATGGGAACCGCACAAAATAAAGGAACAACAACTAGAATTTGAGATAGAAAAATAAATATATTAACGTAAAGGATACAAACTAGAACGAAGGTTAGTGTTGTGGATCCCGGGAATGGGAACCGCACAAAATAAAGGAACAACAACTAGAATTTGAGATAGAAAAATAAATATATTAACGTAAAGGATACAAACTAGAACGAAGGTTAGTGTTGTGGATCCCGGGAATGGGAACCGCACAAAATAAAGGAACAACAACTAGAATTTGAAATAGAAAAACAAATATATTAACGTAAAGGATACAAACTAGAACGAAGGTTAGTGTTGTGGATCCCGGGAATGGGAACCGCACAAAATAAAGGAACAACAACTAGAATTTGAGATAGAAAAATAAATATATTAACGTAAAGGATACAAACTAGAACGAAGGTTAGTGTTGTGGATCCCGGGAATGGGAACCGCACAAAATAAAGGAACAACAACTAGAATTTGAGATAGAAAAATAAATATATTAACGTAAAGGATACAAACTAGAACGAAGGTTAGTGTTGTGGATCCCGGGAATGGGAACCGCACAAAATAAAGGAACAACAACTAGAATTTGAAATAGAAAAACAAATATATTAACGTAAAGGATACAAACTAGAACGAAGGTTAGTGTTGTGGATCCCGGGAATGGGAACCGCACAAAATAAAGGAACAACAACTAGAATTTGAGATAGAAAAATAGAATTAAATGTAAAGATACAAACTTGAACGCAGACTAGTAGGAAGAATATATACAAAGACATATAGTGGGTTATCCGTTCTAGTGAGGAGTAGTTGTGTGTTGAAATCTGATTAACTGAATTTAGCCTAGTTAGTAGATAGCCCACTATAAGTTATAAAAGGGGTTATAAAACAAGAAAATCAAATTGAGTATAGAAACAACATTTTATATATACACATATACCAATTAAGGTTTTTTTTTTACAAATAAAGTAATGTCTTTTGGATGAGTTCAAAGGACGTTAAAATGTTTATAACAGTAAATGCCGAAAATAGTGTTTGTGCGTATGTATGTGGGAGCCTTTTTCAGTTAGGAATGTCTTTGATGTATCCGCTCCTTTAATCGGGTAAGTAGCTCAGGGGACAGCGAAGAAGAAGGTGAGAGGGAAAGGCGAGGCGAGGCGAGCATAATGGATCGCTTGACGTGGTCAAGGGACCTGCTAATTATGCTCGCACTTTCTCAACTGGCGATGCTTTTTGTGTGGGCTTTTTATTTCGTCTTTGTGGGTCCCAGCAGGTCATTTAAAAATTCACACCCGTATTTATTCTGGGCTCCCCATTGGATGATAAATAAAATTCGCGTACACTCGCGAACAGGAATTTGATATTTATTAATTTTTGGTTTTCTGCAGAAACGTATGCGTGAAGCCGGGTGCGCAAAGACCAGTTTTGGTCATTTGCTTTCTGGATCTCGGAGGGCAAACGTCCGGTCCCTCACTTTGCTTGGTATCACCCCAGACACTTATAATTATAGGTTTTTAAAAATTCGGTATTAATTATAGGTTTTATTAAGTAACTTGTATCAGTTGTATTCAAAAAACATAAAGTATTGTTCATGACAATATGGAATTGTTTTTCTGATTTGGAATTAAAAAATACGTAAATCTGAACGTACACCCTTGTGCAACTTAAATAAGTAACTGATTAAGTTTTCTTTCTTTCGCCATATGCCCAGTTTTAGTCCACTGAAGTGAAAAGGGTTCACCAATTTCTATTTTTTTCTTAGATTAAGTCATGTGCGGTGGTGTACATTAATATGAATCCATTTTCGGGGTGTATGATGAAATTTGTTTGGTCTTAAAAAATATTGCGTCATCCGTGATTGCATCAGATTTTTATCACGGCAAGACAATATTTTCTGGGCTGCTAATTAGTTCTCCTACGGCTAACTGTCTGCGAAGGACGTTAGTAGGAAGGATATATACAAGTCTCTGAAGCCGTAGTATGTTTAGTATGTCCAAGTCAGAAGCTGACTGGTGCTGTGTAATAATATTGTGGCTGAGTAGAGCTCAGAGCTACTATGAACTTATGACGCTGTATTCTCCGTGAAACCTCGGTATCTTCAGGTATCGTTCGCTATCTGACGTTATCTGTCTATAGCAGGAGTATATATGTACTCGAGACAAGTCTATTAACCTGGACAAATGGGAGCCCCCCCCCAACACTCTCTTTCTCTTTCTTTCTCTACCTCTCTCTGTCTCCCTCTCTCTGTCTCTCTGTCTCTCTCTCTCTCTCTGGCTTTCACGTGATTTTTAGTCCTCCTCTCATAAGTGGTACTATTCTATTGCCCACTATGCTTTTTGACGGCTCAGCTACGGATTTCACAACGAAGCAATTTTCAGTTATTCTTATGACTGGAAGCATATCTGTCGAAACCCATACTGACGAAGTATTATTTTCTGCGACTGAAACGTAAAAATTAATTCATAATTGGTCGTTTTTTTTAATCTAACATTAGTTTTCGTTACTACAGTCGTCATATTAGATAAACATGTTTGAGTAGGCATCTTTGTTTACTAAACCGAATAATTGCCCTCTACAGGATCGGGTTCTTAAAAAGTAATAAAATAAATTTACCCTTCATCAAGCCTTTAACCAATATCTTCCTTATATACAGGGAAACCACAGTAGAGTCTGTTCGACTGTAGACTACTTGATCGCGAAGTAAGGGTCAATTACACATTAATTGTACGATGTACGAGAGGTGGTAAAACATTTCGACAGAACTCCAAAATTCTGATGTCCAGCTGATAAAAAGATCTTGCCACAAAATTTCTGCAGCGTTAAGTAGATTTTTTGCACGCTCCCCACAAATTTGTAAGAATTACTTCAGTATCGAATAATAGAAACAATTGTACAATTGCAGAAATACAGACTGTTGATGAATAAATAAATTTATTCAGCAACGATCTGAAAGAGGCAACTGTAAAAATTGTTCTTTACATTGTTTAAATAAAATCTGAATATATAACCGTTTAATTATGTTTTGAAATTTCTTCCCAATATATATATATATATATATATATATAACATAATGATGATCCACGTATACTGTCTTACTATGTATAGGAAAAACTACTAAAAGTTGGAAAAATGTATTTTTTTGACAGTATTTATTTATTACTATTATAATATATATATATATATATATATATATATATATATATATATATATATATATATATATATATATTTGGTATTTCAGACCGGCCTCGGCCTTTTCTCAGAAAAAATGATTTTACAATTTAAACTAGAAGCGTCCGTCGTGAGGAGCGTCTGTCGAGAGATGTTTACATCACGTGATGTAGAAAGCGATATATATATATATATATATATATATAGAGAGAGAGAGAGAGAGAGAGAGAAGGTGAGAGAGAGTGAGAGGGTGATAGATAGATAGATAGATAGATAGATAGATAGATAGATAGATAGTAAAGCCACTAGTAGAATAAGGAATGTTAGTGGAAAGAATTACT
>JBBBDQ010001156.1:1847500-2075000 GCA_037127315.1 Ascarosepion bandense
AAGGTGTACGAATGCCAGGCGTTGAGAGCTCGACGTTCCAGTTGATTCATATATGTGATGTAATTCCCATCAGAAGGCTCGTGGTCTGCTTATAGGTGTGCCCTTGGAATTTAAAGTAGGTTTTGCCTACTATGGTCATCAGGAGTAAGTGAATGTCTGCTGGAGTGAGCTTGTAGCAGTACAGGCTTGAAGGGATGATGCACTCGATCATTAAATTGACTTCTAGGCGAGCCGGTACTGACGTGTAGAGTGAGACAACATCAAGTCTAAATACGTATTGGTTATGCGGTGATTGGTTTTGTTGAAGTCCGTGTAGTCTGTGGATAACTTTATCGGAACTTTTGACGTGTCCGGGGAAGGTGGAGAGTATGAGTTTGAGGATTTGTGACAGAAGCCATGATATTTTGTATGTGCGTCCTTCTATACTAGAAACGATGGGTTTAATCTGAGGTGTTTTGCTGGTTTTGTGTGTTTTGATGAGATGGTAGAATTTTGGGAGGTGGATGTTCCTGGTAGTAAAATTTAGCTTGTATTTGTTAGGAAGTTTTCGAAGTCTGCATATATCAGTCCATGCAGTGTTGATGTGGTGTTCTATTTCGGTTGGGGTAATGTCTGTGACTTCTGTATATAGTTGGATATTGCTGAGGTGTTGGATATTGATGAGGTGTTGGATATTGATGAGGTGTTGGATATTGCTAAGGTGTTCAAGTGCTAGTTGATGGTCTGTCTCTCGGGGTATGACGCAGAATTGTTTTCCTTTGTCGGATCGAAGGTATATTAGGACCTTCTCTCTCAGGGTGCTAGGGTGTGGCGTTGTGTTCTAGAAAGCTTGTGTGGTATTCTCCTAATATTGTCTTTGATGATTGTTAATATGGCTTGCTATAGCCTAGAGACTTTCAGGTTTAGCGCGTAGTTGTTGGGGGGTGGGTGAAGTAGATTGTCTAGAGTGTATGTGGGGAATTGTTTGGGTGCATTCGTGGCTGGTGTTGGGTCGCTATTTGTGTTCTTGATAACTGATAACCACTTGAGTTGGTATGCGTGGCGGAAGTTTGTTTTGATATCAAGCATCATTTTATCACTCAGCTTGTGTGCCAGTATACATTTGGGCCCGAGACTTAGCAATTCTAGTTCTTCGGGTGAAGGGACTTGGAGAGGTCTGTGACCAGCAGTTGCTTTGTGGGTAGTGTATCGTGGAAATTGTTTGTATCTTTGTGGTGGCGATCGTTTGCATGTTGATTTTTGTGTATCCACAGAAACCTCTCCTTAACGTGTTCTTTTTCATGGTATACGCATATGTGGTAGCTTTTGTTGAGGCCTGTTGTGATTTGTAGGTTAGACTCTGGGGTTGTTTGTAGTGTTGGAAGAACTTCGTGGTATGTGCATATGTGCTTATGTAGCGTGTGGTGTAGGTGTGTGTGTGTGTGTGTGTGTGTGTGTGTGTGTGTGTATATATATATAGGTGTATATATATATATATATATATATATATATATATATATATATATATATATATATATATATAACAAACAATAAACAGATACATTTAAGCAAAAAATAGATAGATATAAAGATACATAAATAGGTTATGAATATGCTAAAATAGGTGATTTTCTAAACATAGCATAGAGAAAGAACAAGTCTGAAAGTATGGGAAACCTAGTGAGAATCGAACGCACTATTCAGTTAAAATTGGTCTAACGAGACAATCTTGCTAACATTTAAATCACATCAAGGTGCCCTTAAGATAGGTTACAGTAGATTGAGAATTGAAATTAACAGACTGATATATAGAAGAGAACGGTGACTTCGAGAAGACAGAGGGAATAATCAAATAGATTTTACCTATTTGATATAAATTATCAGTTGGATAGAAATAAAGAGCTCAATGGATATTATCCAGGGCAAATATATTAAGAAAACCCTAAACATAATTAAATGGTTTTGAATCCAGAATTTATTTCTTAACTTTTAAAATTTTACAATTGGCTCGTTCAGACTATTGATGAATAAATAAATTTATTCAGCAACGATCTGAACAAGGCAACTGTAAAAAAGTTTCTTTACATTGTTTAAATAAAATCTGAATTTATAACGTTTAATTATGTTTTGAATTTTCTTCCCAATATATATATATATATATATATATATATATATATAAAGATAGATAGACATATAGATAGATAGTAAGGTGACAAATAGAATAAGGAACGATAGATGGAAAGTGCGACACATAGATCCGAAGGCAAATTGGCATGGCGAAGGACACGTTCCAGAAGCTAAGTAAAGTACTAAGACACAGGAAAATTTAACTAGAAACAAAGGAGAGAGTGCTAGATGGCTATGTAATGTTAGTTTTTCAATACGGTAGTAAATACTTGACAATATCATCGAAGATGAGGAAAAAACTTGAAGCAGCAGAAATGTGGTTCTACAGAAGGATGCTGTGGATATCATGGACCGAACATGTGAGGAGCAATGATGAGGTTTTGGAAAGAATGGCAACGAAAAAATATGTTAAGCATTAGGAAGAGACAACTGAAGTTCCTGTGACAAGCAATGAGGAAGAAAAACTTGGAGAACCTGATACTGACATACCAGATAGAAGGAAAAAGTGACAGAGGAAAGCAGCGGATAACATATTTGAAGGACCTGAGCAGGTGGATGACAGAATAGGGGCTGCGAGACGTTACAGGAGAAAGGTGCTAAGAGCCACCAGGGATAGGGAGACGTGGAAAGCCATGATCGCATACCTCCTGAAAGGACAAGGCACATAGAAGAAGAAGAAGTGGTGAGAATTACTTCAGAATCTATTGATAGAAAGCATTGTACAACTGCAGAAATACATAGATTTGTAAACATTCATCAAAGAAAATAACACAAATTTCATTATGTGTTTAAAATTCGATTTTATCAACGCCCCTCTCTTTTGCGACAGAAGGCTGACAAATGATGAAAAAAAAAGCTGATAATCCTTAAACCACAATTTCCGAAACCTTGACAACCTGCTAGTAGCAGGGGTCGTGTAGGAGGAAATAATGGTGAGATAGTGAGTTGAGAATAAACGGTTGGGTCCCTAACCACAAGGATGACTTTTAAGAGAACAGAAACCCGCATGAACAAACCAACAAAATCTTGTGCAAAAAAAGAAAAATAAAGAAAGAAACATCAACAATGTGATAAAAGCCACAGCAACAGTTGACAAAAGCCACAATAATTAAATAGAAGAAACGATAAAATGGAAAGTCAAAGGAAGAAGGAGACGAAAGTGGAAGAAAAAGAAGCAGTAAAACTTACGTACGCTATAAGTAAAGAGAGAAAAGAAGCAACACTTCAGTGGAAGAAAACAGAGAAGGACGAAATTGTACTTGATGGCTAACGAACAATTGAAAGAATGGACAAAGAAAGGAAGGAAAAAGAAATAAAGAAAGAAAGAAAGAAGATGAATGTTTAATACTTGAAATATAATGTTACGACAGAAAGTTAAATGAAAAAAAAAAAAAAAACGTGGAAATGGAATAATATACATTAAGGTTAAGGAGAGAAGAAAAAAAGAAGAATATAAAAGTCATAAATGTTGAGACAGAAAAGTGATAAACGAAAGTAAATGAATAAAGATAGAATTTTAGAAAAGTTAAGAAGATAAAAATTTTAAAAAATGTGCCGAAAAGAGAATTTTTTAAAGAGTAGGTAGCAGCAGAGAATAAGAAAACCGAAATAGTCATGAAAAATAAAATAAAATTTTAAAAGTAGTAAAGATTAAACAGTGAAATCTGAAAATAGAAAAAGAATGTAAAAAGATGAAAAAGAAAACTGAATTGAAAGAAAATAATAAAAAGACATTTCAAAAATTGAAAAATGATTATACAAGGAAAAAAAACACAAAGAAAAGCTAATAGATTTAAAATACTAAAACAAGATGTTAGGTGGGGAAAGCAAAGCTTTAAGGCGGCCGAACATTAAATAAAACAGAGATGAATAAGTGTAAACGAGAACTAAACATAGAGAAATGAAATCAATAAGAATAAAAAAAAAAGAATGAGATTATAACGTACAGAAAGAGAATCTTATAAAGAAACAAAACAGACGAATGAAGAGAAATGAAACAAGAAAACCTATTAAGACAGATAGAGATAAATGGTGGAGAATGAAGGAAGGAATAAAGAGAAAGAAAGGATAAAAAAGAAAATGAAAACTTAGATAAGACAGAGGAAAAATTAGAAGAAAAAGACAAAAATCTATCATCGCAAAACATTCTTTTTTTCTTGTCTTGTCCCTTCAGAACGAAGACAATCATGGCTCTCCACGTCAATCTATCCCTGGTGACTCTTGGCAGGCGTTCTCCTGTTACCCCACTCTAAACCCGCTCTGTTATCCACTTGCTCAGGCCGTTTACGCATGTTACCATCTCCTTTTTCCTGTCTCTTTTTCTCTCTGCCTGACCTTTAAATATCAGATTCTCCAAGCCTGTCTTCCTCAGTTACATGTCTCAGGAATTTTAGCTGTCTTTTCCTGATGCTCAGTATTAATTTCCTTTTCGTTTCTATCTTTTCTAAAACCTCATCATTGCTCAAGTGCTCTATCCATGATATCCGCAGCATCTTTCTGTAGAACTACATTTCAGTTGATTCAAGTTTTTCTATCATCTTTGATGATATTGTCCAGAATTCACTGCCATACTGAAGAACGGACATCTCATAGCAATCCATTTCTCTCTTCTTTCTTTCTAGCTAAATTTTCCTGTCTCTTAATACTCTACTCAGCTTCTGGAATGCGTCCTTCGTAATGACAATTTTCCCTCGGATCTCAGTGTCACCCATTCTGTCTTTTGCTAGAGCACTTCCCAGGTATTTAAATCTTTGATTCTGCTTGATTTTAGTATCCCCTACCTGTAATTATCATTTTGAGCTTATCTGTTTGCTGATGACCATGCATTCGGTTTTCTTGTAGTTTATTTGTAGTCCTTTTCTTCGAATTTTGTTCAGCTACCTTCTTTAGGAAGTTTTGTACATTCGTTTCCGTGTCTGCAATCAGCACTGTCTCATCTGCTTATCTTATGTTTCCCAGATTGTGGCCGCTGATGACGAATCCTGGCCTAACTTTTAGGGTCCTCAGAATAGTCTTGCTGTAGAAGTTAAATACATCCGGTGAAAAGACACATCCTTGTTTTACACCCCTTTCTAACTTTGTATATCTACTGAATTCGTTTCCTGTCCGTATGCAGACGGTTTTCTGACAGTAGAGGTTCTCGATAACTCTAATGTCTTTCCCAAATATGTCGGGGTTGCTGAGCATTTCTGTCTCTTCTTTGTGGTTTTCTTTGTCAAAAGTCTTTGCATAGTATATAAAACATAGGGTATACGTCTTTTTTTCATTCGTATTGTCTTCCTTGTAGCATCCTAAGCATCACTACTAACACTAATTGTTACCAGTAAGGTGTTAGCTTAAAGATGATGGCGTGATGATAATCGTCATCAAGAAAAGAGATACAAAGATGCGAAAACAATTGCACCGTGTACACAAGAAAGGAAATAGATTAAGAAGAAAATTACAAGCCGTAAAAGAAAAGTAAATATGGAAAGAAAGAAGCACGAACGTGAATGAAGAAAGAATAAGATGGTGGCTATGTTGACGATGATAAAGACAAGCGATGAGAAAAAATGGCGGGTGGGAATATCAATAAAATAAATAATATTGAGTCAAGAGAAATGGTGAAGTCGAGAGGAAAAGTGGGAAAGTAAATGACTTAAAGAGTTTATCGAAATTTTCAAATGTCGTTGCCAAAGAGAAAATACACACACATAAAAAAAGAAAAGAAAAACGAAGAACGAAATCTATACGAAAATATAACAACAAAGTAAGAAAAATACAAAAAAATGTATATATATATATATATATAAAATATAAAGACAACAATTCTAAGATAAACAGATTGAGGCGATTTTTGTTATAAAAACAACAAAAAAATCCCAATTGAATTACGTGTTCGCTTGCCCTAAAATTGCTGCAAATTTAAGAAGTAAAAAAAAAATATAGGAAAGAAATGAATTAAATTTACTCGTATTCCATGTTTTGTTCTGTATGTGAGGGTAGGTCTAAAATGTTAGAACACGCATATCTACATACACAAATATACGTATATATATATATATATATGCAAACCTATATGTTTATATGAGGTAAACTTATTTATATCAGTAAGTACTACGTGTAGAAATGAACAGTCTCGGCTATACTTTTCTAGTTTGTAAGCATGTATCAGATCAGGGATGTTTTAACAGGAGTAACGCAATACCGACGTTTTTCACGTTAGGTACAATTATTTTAGCTTGTAGATTTGCATATTTATATTTATAGATCGGACATATTGACTTACTTTCATCTGTATCTGTCTACATTTCTGAGATGAAGTGTTGTAACTATGTAACATTCACACCACATGGTTCATTTGATTAAAGCGTTGGTATAAATAATTCATTTATTTAGGAGTTCAATACCTGGCTATACCAGAGTTGAAAAAAATCTTGGCGAGTTGAATTAAAAGGGAGAGAATTAATATTGAGAGATTTGGAAGAGGCATAGCACACCAATCTAGAACAATCTAAATAAACGAAATAAAGTGTTCAGCTCGAAATTCTAAGCTGTTGTGGGGTTCTCTTTTTTCAGAAAAATGGACTCGCCTAGAGTATACATATACTACTGTTATAGAAACGAGACTGAAGAATCTTGTCCACTACCGTCACTAGTTCATAGTAGCACTGTGCTATAATCATCGAGAAGATTAATACGCCTACCGTCAGTTTCCGACGTGGACATACTCAATATATTACGGCTTCACTTCCAGAGACTTGTACATATACTTTTTACTAATCCGTATTCCTGGACGACTAACCTTCCTTCAAGTCTGAATCCTTACGTTAATACATTTATTTTTCATCTCAATTTCTGGTCGTTGTTTATTTATTTGTACGGACCCCATTTCCGGGAACCACAACATAAACACTTAAAGAAGGCCGAACTTTACAACGTCCAAAATCTTGCCAATGTGACAATAAAGGTGAGAACAACTGTCAAACAATGGAAATTATTCTTCTGCTGTTTAATTACGTAGCTAAGAGTATCTGTAATATAGATAGGTAGGCAACTCTAGTACTTGATTCATGCCAAAAAATATTAAATCTCTGATCCAAAATAGTATTCAAGAGAAACATTTGATCTGCGGAGATATAATAAAAAAATAAATAATCACATTATTATATTATCACATTATTATATTATTTTAATATAGCAGGATAGCCCGGCGTTGCTCGGATGTAATGAAAGCTTTAAAACTAATCCATGGTCTTGGAGCTCAGACTCTTTGGACATTGGCAGGAAAGACTAAAAGCAACAGTTGTTTCCAGTCAAAGCAAAACCGTAGACTGAAAAAAATGAATGGATGTAAGTCAAATTTTGATTTCCTGGTATCGATAAAAAATAAATCTTTTTCGTCGTAAACTGAATTTTGAAGGCTAAATAAGTCCTCTAAGTAAATGGTATCATGGCTGAGACTAAGAACTACAATTATACCTACTTAGTGCCAAACCCGAAGCAAAAACTAAAATAAAAGGGCTGAAAAAAATACAGACATACAGGCAGATAAACAGACACAAACATCTTGCCTTTTATATATATATTTTTCCGATTTTTTGCACTACTGTAAGAACTGCAACCTTGAAACTTCTGAATATCGTTTTTTATGTCTTTGTCTATGAGTGTATCAATTTTGATTAAAATTGGACCACTCTTTTTTTTATGATCGATTTTCGATATTTATTGGGTGTACTTCGACACAAAACTTAGCTATGAACACTCGCAGACGCTTATAGTACAACTGTGTAAATTTTCAAGAAAATCGGTTCAGCCGTTTCGGAGTCTATAGGTAACGGACACACACACACACGCACACACAGACACACAGACACAGACACAGACACACACACAGAGACAAAGTTTCATTTATAAATAAGTTTAGATCTCTTATGGTAACTAGAAGATAGCAAAAATCTTATTCCTCCTCTTTTTTGTCGATGTCGTCTTCTTCTTCTTTTATGTGCTGTATATCACGTAATTTTTCTTCCTGGATGTAGCTTATTGCTACAACCATCGGTAAGACCTCTGGTTTGGTTTCAGCAGTGTGAAACCATCTTTTAGTGTGCCTTCTATGGATAAATAGTTAACCATGAATGTGGGACCAAAATTCTATGAATTTATAAAAGTAGACTTTTATAGTAAAAACATCAGCAATACATTAAAAATTATTATCATCAAAACATTTTTGAAAAAGAGAAAAATATTACAAACAATGCATTTTTAAAAAAAATACTACTAATGTATTTGATTCTCGGTAAAAATCGTCTTTACAAAAATACGTGAACGAAACCTGATTTACAGACTGATTTTTCGCAAAGAATGCATATTCTATACATACGAACCTATTGTCGGAATTAAATAACCCATTGAGGTTGATATACCGTAAAACAAAACAAAATTAATAAACCAAAACTTGTATTTATCTACAAACTTGAGATACTAATATGAAGCATGAAAATTTAAATAACTTTGAAGTGTTTTATCTGAGAAAGGAAAATTCCAAAGATACATTGATATAAAGAAGTATTTCATAAAAACTAAGCAAAGTATCAGGAAAATGTTTTAGTATTGAACTGTTGTTTAATATCAGTTCTGCTATATGAATTTTGGACAACATTATGACAGATGTAGAAGTGATTTAAGGCAACAGAAATCTAAGATACAGAAGAATACTGACGATGCTATGGACTGAACAATTAAAAATTCAGTCAGTTAAGGACCATACCTAATGCACGCTTGGGCGATGATGTCTCGAAAGAGACATGACTGACTGGCAGAAGATTATCCGGCAGTAGGTTACCATTGCTTTTTACGGTAGATTGGTTGCAAGCCAAGTCTATAGAACTCAATCTGTCCTGTTGCTTAACACATAGCTGGAGGGAAGAGACGGATTAATACCTTTCCCAACGGCATTTGTGCGCAAGTGAATGCAAGTGGAATTCGAAACCTTATGGACAGTATTAGAGAAATACACTTGTATATCAATTTCATAACCGCATTTTCAACGACCAATATGTTGTATATCAATTCGTCAACATCTATATCCACTGGGCTATGTGTCCTTAAGATGTTGCTTAGTTCCTGCGACTTGACCCAAAGAGTTGTGAGTTCAATACCAGGCGACAGCAATGATGAGAAAGTAACTTACAGTGTTAGAGGGAAATAAATCATGACTACCAAAAGAGGCTCTACGCAAGAGATGGAAACCATATATCCCAGTGATTGTCATAAAGGGTTCCGTTCGAAATTCCTAGCACCTGAAGAAGGCCGGAGCCTACAACGGCCTAAACCTCATACAAATGGAAACAAAGATGAGGGCAATAGTCCGAATAATATAAAAACTGTAAATACTACTTCATCTCAGAAATATAGACAAATACTTAGAGAGATTGAGTAAACGGTTGGCGATACAGAATTTAGGAGAAATAGATGAGGTGATGGAAAGAATGGCAACAAAAAGGAAATTAATACTGAGCATCAGGAAGAGACAACTGCAGTTCCTGGGACATGCAATAAGGAAGGAGAGCTTGGAGAACCTGATACTGACTGGCCAGAAAGAAGGAAAAACAGACAGAGGAAGGCAGCATATTTGCAGAGCCTGATCAGATGGATAATGGAACGGGGGTTGCGAAGGGTAACAGGAGCAAACATACTAAAAGCCGGAAGGGATAGGGAGACGTGGAGAACCATGATCGACTATGTCCTGAAAGGACAGGGTACATAGAAGAAGAAAAAGAATAAAAAGTCACAATTTATTAAGAGTTAAAAAAGAAAGGAAATTATGGAGAGCAATGAACGTCTACATTTTAAGGCGACAAGAATGCCCCAAATTTTGTTGTTAAGTCCAACATGTTTAATCGTGAAGTAAAGGATGAAACATATGAGAGTTTTCACTGTCTTCCGCAAAATCTTTATGTAGTTGTCCCTGCCTTTTACGCTATTGTCTTCCTTCCTCGAATTTGATAACAGATTTTTCCGTAATAACGATTAGGAAATAGAAATAGAAGAAACGAGAGAAAAAAAAAAGAACATTCTCAGGGTAATAACACTGAAAAAAAAAAAACATGGAATGAAATCTTCATGCATTGTGAATGCTGTCGTCATATTTTAGGATCCGATTGTCGGTCTAGGCCAAGTAAACATGTATTGTAGTCAGGACGGCAATTGAAAGACAGACGTTACCAAAAAAAAAAAAAATCGTAAAAACGTTGAAGTTATTTACCATAGAAAAGAGACTATTGCTGTCCCGGTACAGATATTAAGATCTCGCCATCCATCTGGCCGTCTTTGTTCATCTTTCTATTATTTTGTTTGTTTCTTTGTTTCTTTTTGTCGTTCTGTATTTTTTTTAAATTTCTTTCGATCTTTCTGTCACTTTATGTTTATCTTTTTATTTCTGTCTAAGTTCATATCTTTCTTAACTTCATTCTTCTGTTATTTCTTACTTTCGTTATTTTTTCTTACTTTCTTTTTTCTTTTTCTTTCCTGTCTTTTCATTAATTTCCTTTTTTTTGTGTCCTTTCATTCATTTCCTTCTCTCTGTCTGCCTCGTTGTGTCTATTTTTTCTCCCATTTTATCTCTTTTCGTTCTTTACTGTCTCTCTTTCTTTTCTTCCTTCTAACTTTCTTTCAAGTTCTTTTACTTTGAATTTTTATTTTTCATTTATATTTCTTTCTTTCGAGTTTTTTCTTCCTATCTTTATTTTTCCTTCATTATATTCTTATCTATCTATCTATCTATCTATCTATCTATCTATCTATCTATCTATCTATCTGTGTGTGTGTGTGTGCGTGTGTGTGTGTGTATGCATGTATGTATGTATATATGTATGTATGTATGTATGTATGTAAAAATTAAGACATACACGTTATTCCATGGTTAAGCGGAACTATAAGCCAAATTCGGGCGAACCATCTTCAGATTCTGTTTTTATTGTACAGAAGATTTCGTGAAAAATCTTCTGTACAATAAAGATGAAAGCTGAAGATGGTTCGCCTGAAATTGGCTTATAGTTCCGCTTAACCATGGAATAACGTGTCTGTCTTAATTTTTGCATATATTTGCTCTATATGTATTTATATACATATACTCCTTTGGATTCTTCCACTTACTCACAGAGGGGATGTGGCTTCCTTCTCTCTGTTCTATAAATATTTTCATGGCTTCTGCTCCGACGAACTTAAATCACTGGTGACCCTGCCACCTGAGTTTACTCATGCAACCAGACCGGCTACTGGGTCTCACCCATTCATAGTTACATCAACCAAAAGCAGCCGACAATTCTACTACAAGAGCTTCTTTTCTCGCACTTCACGCCTGTGAAACTCTCTTCCATATTCTTGCTTTCCTAACAGCTACGAACTCCGGGAATTGCAATGTCAATACCCATCTCTTAACCACTTGACTCCAGTTCTTTCTACATCGCCCTGTATATCTTTTCCTTTCTCTCTACCTTTGCAACGCCTGTATTTCCATCCTTCTCTTGTTCTCTGACACCCCCCCTGTAACTGGTTCGTCTTTCTGTTTACTTTCCTCCTATCTAATTATTTACTCTTTTGTAGTCCCCTGTGCATCAGTGACATTATCGCCTTGCTTGGGGTGAAACGATTATATATATATATAGTAATTCAAAGAGTGCTCAAATTCATTCAGTAAAAATGAATGTGAGCATTCTAGATATTGGGCGCGTAATATGATATGCGCTAAAAAGACTGCCAAGGGTAGAGTCGCCGACTGACGCCAGATCGGTCGGGTTTCGAGCTTGGGGTGTATAACAATCGGAGTCTAAACGTATTGATGAGCTGTGATACAGTGAAACAGATCTGTCTGCGGATGACAATATATAATATATTTTAGAACATGGACATAATTTCTTTATATATAATCGCGACGAAGGCATATTCGTTTCTCTGAAGAGGCATGGGGGCTCCAATGCCGAAACGAACATGCCTTCGTCGCGATTATATATAGAGAAATTATGTACATTTCTAAAGTATAATTTATAATAAATATTCACAGCTCTATATAGTATATTATATATCGAGCACAGTTTTAAATTAATGTTTTGGACGTTGAAAGAATTGTTCGTTCTGTCTGTATCCACTCGGATATATATATATATATATATATATATATATATATATATATATATATATATATATAAATCCTGGGTTAGGAAGCGACCGGAGTCTAAGCCGTACAGATGAGCTGTAATTCAGCGAAACAGATCTGTCTGCGGATGGCTATAGTATTTACGCTCTCACATCCTGTTTGAGCACTCTGGAAGAGTGGGAGACTTTGCAAACAGTAGCTACTCCAGCATTTACGCACCGCTCATTCGATAATGAATTGGAGCACGCTAGCTATTGGGCGTGTTTATATGTGTTAGAAAGCCTGCCCCCCCTTCTGCCTGACGCCCGTGTCCTAGGGGTAGAATCGCCGACTGACGCCAATTCGGTTGGGTTTCAATCCTGGGTTAGGAAGCGACCGGAGTCTAAGCCGTACTGATAAGCTGTAATACAGCGAAACAGATCTGTCTGTGGATGACTATAATATATATATATATAAAATAAGTTTTCAATGTTCAAAATTGTAGTTGTGTGATCATTTCAACATGAAATCCGTAAGAGGGATTTCACATATCGTCAGCAACTAACGCTTTTTCCAATTAAAAAGAAATTAAAAAAGACGGTTAAGAACTAAGAAGTTTACGTCAAAAAATTTTTGATTAGCAATTAACATCTATTTTTTTTCTCTTTTTTTTAAATGATCATACAACTACAATTTGGAACATTGAAAACTTGTTTTATATTAGCTCAGTAATATTAATTACATTGGGATCACCACCTGGATCATTTTTTAATATTACAATTTTAATATTAATTAAGATCAGGTTTTTGGGATTTACCTTCCTACTTTTCCGTTTGGATTAAAGTTATTTTTAATACATATATATATATATAAATATATATATATATATATATATATATATATATATATATATATATATGGGTAGAATCGCCGACTGACGCCAATTCGGTCGGGTTTCAATCCTGGGTTAGGAAGCGATTGGAGTCTAATCCGTACTGATGAGCGAAACAAATCTGTCTGCGTATGACTATATATATATATATATATATATATATATATATATATTATGTTAATATATAAATAATTTATATTAGATAAAACCTTTTGAATTATCTTTTTGTCTTCATAGGTTGACATTCTCTCCTCTCTCTCTGTCTCTGTCTCTGTCTCTGTCTCTCTCTCTCTCTCTCTCTATATATATATATATATATATATATAGATGGATGGATGGATGGATGGATGATAATCAAAAATATATGAGTGGGTATCCGAAATGATATTAGAATAAAATAGAAGAACAAATAGAATATTTATCTCAATCTAATATGTTTCACATATATTAAAGCTTCTTGAGAGAGAAAAGAGAAAAATGCATAAATAACAATGAGACGGTACACTGGTATGTCGTTATTTGGTGTAAATTCTTATTGGTCTGATAAGTGTCACGTGTATTAAAGCAATAAATACTTTTTTTTTTAAATTCTAATGCCTTACTTGGGGCGATATGATTATAGATATAAATCTTTCCACAACTAAATTAACTTTAGAACATGCGTTCATTATAAAATATCATACCTTACAATGAATTTTTATTATTCTGGACGTAATTGCTAATTCTACATATATATATATATATTTTTCTAGACATATGCTATTTAATATATATATATATATATATATATATTTTCTAGACATATGCTATTTAAATATAAGAGACAATGAATGTCTATTATGTTTAATCATGAGCCGTTCTAAACGTCGTATTTTTGCTTTAATTTCAGTTGAAAATAAAGACAAAAATTCTCCAACATTTGGATAATTATTTATTGGTTTTCTTCTAAGCTTTCGGCTCACATGTGCCATCTTCAGGGGGGTTGTTTAAACTGAAATATTATAAAATCCACCATCACCGACGATTTTATTTTGTGTTGACATAAAACTCCGCTTGGCAACGGCAATAGTTACCAAAAATAATAAACGCAGTTCTTAAGTTTGCGATGCGGTTTTATGACGTCACACCGCGGGATAGCGCGAAATGACAACAAAACCATCGAGTCAAATGCAATGTAAATAAAATAAAATCGTCGGTGATAGTGGATTTCATAATATTTCAGTTTAAACAACCTCTCTGAAGATGGCTCATGTGAGCCGAAAGCTTAGAAGAAAACCAATAAATAATTATCCAAATGTTGGAGAATTTTTGTCTTTATTTTCAACTGAAATTAAAGCAAAAATACGACGTTTAGAACGGCTCATGATTAAACATAATAGACATTCATTGTCTCTTATATTTAATAGCATATGTCTAGAAACTTACTTGCTGCCTCGATATACTATATATATATATATATATATATATATATATATATATATATAATGACAATCCACGTGTATTTTCTTAATATCTTTTTTTAAATATTAAAATGTTTAAAAAGTTTTTTTGACAGTATTTATTTATTTTGAGATTTCAGACCGGCCTCGGCCTTTCGTCAGAAACAAATGATTTTAAACTAGAAGCGTCCGTCTAGACGCGTACGTCGCGTGATGTAGAATGCAATAGAGTTTGAATATTTTTAAACGTAAATCTAACTATAATAATACTTCTAGATGTTGTTTTAATCAAATTTTTTTAAGTGTATCTAAAAAATGCTTAACTATTGAAATATTTATAAAGATTCAAAATACCTAAGTCCCTATTTAACTCTAGCCTGTATGTATTTAATATAAATATAGACGAGATACGTACTTCGCGAGATTGTGCTTCACGCAACGTACGCATCTGGCGACGTACACATCTAGTTTAAAATCATTTGTTTCTGACGAAAGGCCGAGGCCGGTCCGAAATATCAAAATAAATAAATACTGCCAAAAAGAACATTTTAAACACACACACACACACACACACACACACACACACACACACACACACACACACACACACACACACACACACACACGCGCGCGCACACACACACACACACACAGATATATATATATATATATATAAATATCGAATTGTTTGAATATATGTGTGTGTGTGTGTGTGTGTGTGTGTGTGTTTTGCTATTGGGCGTGTTTATATGCGCTAAAAAGCCTGCTTTATTTATCTAGGGGTAGAATCGCCGACTGACGTCGATGCGGTCGGGTTTCAATCCTGGCTTAGGAAGCGACTGGAGTCTAAGCCATACTGATGAGCTGTAATACAGCGCAACAGATCTGCCTGCGGATGACTATAGTATATATATATATATATATATATATATATATATATATATATACTGGTAATTATTAAGATCATAAATCACTATTTGTTTTTCTGTTCAGACGACAATTTATCTATCTCACTCTCTTTCTACACACACACACACACACACACACATACACACACACACACACACATATATACAGTCCTGTTTCGCAGTATTACATCACATCAGTACGGTTAGACATCCGATTGCTTCCAGCCAGGATTGAAACCCAACCAAACTGACATCAGCCGGCGGTTCTAAAACTGATTCTATAAGCGTGTTATATACATAATGTAAACAGACGCCACCAGCCGAAATTGTTCAAATTTATTACTGAATGAACTATATATATATTATAAAGAACTGCAAGAACAGGTACATTAAAATTCGCTGTTCAGCCATTTACTTTTATAAAAAAAAATTATGTTTTAAAACAATGGTTAGGGCATTTTAATAATATAGAACAATGGCTAGGGCATTATTACAAAAATCAACATTAATATAAAATTACTAATCTTCTTTGATGTAACTCTAGTCTTAGTAAATGATACTTGTTAACCATACATAAAACCTTGCGAATATCTATTATGCATCGGCCCAAAGTGTAATCACCCCCCCAAGTATCATCAAACAAGTACCTTCCTCTATAGAACATAAAATTAGTAAAAACTCTTCTAGTGAAGTAGCATTTTATAAACATAGAGATTCTCATAATAATGCCCTAAGGAATAGTGTCTATAAAATCCATGATATCAAATACATGAAAAAATAGAAATAGAAAACTATTTGGCATACACCACCTTTTAACCAAATGGCTAGTACCAATTTAGGGCTGAAGTTTTCAATATATTAAAAAACCTTTCCCTAATAATAACCCTCTAAGAACATTTTTAATAAAATATATTCTTACATTAAGTATTAATTCTACAAATAATCTAGATATAATTATTAAAATTAGCACTTAAATTAGCACTTATACCAAAGCAAGAACAATTATCCAAATAATGAAAATTACAATAATACAAATTTATGTAAATGCCCACTGGAAAATAGCTGTCTTAACAATTCTATTGTGTATCAATGTAATATAACATCAAATGAAAACCAAGTTTCAATGTTTCCCTTATAACTTATGCTACAATATAACTTACAATTGAATTTTTTTCCTAAAATAAATAATACTTATTTTGTTTTCTAACCTACCATATCCCATAGTATAACATAATAATTTAATTCTAATTCTAACCTAATCATTCCAGTCCCTTTACTTATGAGATAGTACAAAATGCAACCTGCTGTTAAAAATTATTGTCTAATCATTTAAATAATATATGGTCCTACTATTTATTTTACCCAGACAAAATTAAAAAGTGACATACCTTGAACCAAGGCTATTCTGCTTCCTTTCAGGACCCAAAACTGCAGCTTCATAGTTCAACTTAATTCTCATTTTTTATTAAAGAATATTTACACAACTACAAACATATTCTACAAATACCACCTCTTTATTTTCTTAATAAATATGAATTCATCTTTTATTAACTAAAGAAATAATTTTCACAATTTATTTTAAAATATCACACGAAAAACAGTATTGTTCTGAAACAAGAGAATTTTTATGTAAAGGCGTTTATAAACCATTGTAATAACAAAATTATGATATATATATATATATATATATATATATATATATTGTAATTTAAATGTATATGTATATATATAAATATATATATATACTGTAATTTATATATATCTAAACTTATTTATAAATGGAACTTTGTCTCTGTGTGTGTATGTGTGTGTGTGTGTGTGTGTGCGTATGTGTGTCCGTTAACTATAGACTCCGAAACGGCTGAAACGATTTTCTTGAAAATTTACACAGTTGTACTATAAACGTCTGCAAGTGTTCTTGACTAGGTTTTGTGTCGAGGTACCCCCGATAAATATCGAAAATCGATAATCGAAAAAATCGGGTTATAGAAGGAGTGATCCGATTTTAATCAAATTTGATACACTCATAGACAAAGATATAAGAAACGATATTCAGAAGTTTCAAGGTTGTATTTCTTACAATAGTGCAGAAAATCGATAATATATATATATAAGCTTTCATTACACCCGAACAACGACGGGCAATACTGCTAGTATATATATATATATATATATATATATATATATATATATAGATTGTCATAATGTTTAGCACCAATGTTTTTTTTTATTAGTTATACTAATAAAATGTGTTTTAGCGAGCAGGTTTTTTTTGTTATTGAGTACTCGATATCGGGGTAAAGATAGTACGTTAAAGGGATTAATGCTGAAAAAGAAACCTTGCCCTGACTAGTGACGACATGTTAGTAGTATCTTTATGGAGTTTTTCTGTCGGTGTGAACCTGCTCAATTAATTGACAAACTTCTCAGCAATAATCCGACATATATATATATATATATATATATATATATATATATATATATA
Organism: Ascarosepion bandense; assembly: GCA_037127315.1. Lineage (NCBI taxonomy): Eukaryota > Metazoa > Mollusca > Cephalopoda > Sepiida > Sepiidae > Ascarosepion > Ascarosepion bandense. Next base: position 1,865,445 of record JBBBDQ010001156.1, read on the forward strand.
TATAGGCAGCATTTTTTCATTCAAACCTGTTTCATTAAACACCATGTCGATATTTGTAAAACAAAAATACTGTTCTCATGTTTTAATTGTTTTCTTGATTTTAAATTGAAATTCATTAAGGAAGAACTGTTGGTCTTTGTAACCCAAGCATTTTTGTTTTACACAAAGTTCATTACTGTCCACATCTACAATACAGGAAAATACTTGTTGGCAACACCAATATGATTCAGCCTAAAAAAAAAATATATACAAAATCTTCAAATTATCCAACTCCTCTAAATGAAAAGCAACCACCATTTCACTATATGTTGCAATTTTATTATCTCGCGATACTTCCCTTACATAATGCCCATTTTTGAGAACACAGTTATTGTACACAAATTTATATATATATATATATATATATATATATATATATATATATATATAAATCCAGGTGAAGAGGACCCAAAGTTTTACTATTTTGATTACCCCGGCATTTATTTTATTATAACCAGTGCTCAGTATAATAAATATTACATAAAGCTTTAAATCTACTTTTATCCTAATTTTATTTTTCTTTATTATCTATTTTTACTTTTATTACTTTTCATTTTAGTAAGTTGACACTTAGAGCGCTAGGGAGGAAAAAAGGCATGAAAGAGAAAAGGGAGGGAAAGAAAAAAAGGAAGGAAAAATGTAAGTCTATATTCCCGAGAAACTACTGGCCAAATTCCATAGCGAATCTTTACTCTGATTAGTTAAAAGTAACATACATAAATTTTATATCTTCCCACATACATAAATAGCTAACCGATAGTTTTTTTTCTATTTAAATGTAAATCATTTTCATAACTAACATCCAACATTGACTGATGAAGAGAAACATAGAAGTTTCCGTGTCGGAATGTACAATTAATTCATAATATATATATATATATATATATATATATATATATATATATATATAATACAAACCTCTGTGCAGAAAAGAACAATCTTGTCTATTCTTTTCTAGTTTGTTAGCATTTATAAGCTCAGATGTATTTTATCATGAGTAACTCTACACCACTGTGTCTTTACGTTGAGTACAATTTTTTAGCTTTGAGATTTACATATTTATACGATATATTACACACACACACACACACACACACACACACACACACACAGAGAGAGAGAGAGAGAGAGAGAGAGAGACTTGTACAATTAATTGAAACAACTGTTTTTGTTTTCTTCCTTTCACCATACAGTCAATATTACATCACTGGAGTGACAGGGTGTAATCGATTTCTATTTTTCCCCAGATGAGATTCTTGCATTGGTGTACAGTAAAATAAATCTATTTTCGGGGTGTATAGTGAAATTCTTTTTGCTTTGAAAAATGTTACATCATCCGTGATTGCATCAGATTTTTATCACGCCCAGACACTCTTGTCTTGACTGTCGATTAGTTGTCCTAAGGCTATTTTCTCCGATGGACTTTACTCCAAGGAAGCGGACATATATTTTAACGCTAAACAAACATACTGGTAAGCCTTACAGAGAGTTCGTGGATATTTCTCATGTCAGATTTTCAACTGTCAATCGTGTAATCAAGACGAAGAAACAAACAGGATCCAGCAGTCGAAAACGTAAAAGAAAATGCTGTCGGAAAAAAATCAATGCCATGTGACGACGTATACGCAATCAGAAATGTGGTTATACCTTTTTTCTATATCTATCTATATTTCTGAAGTGAGGTGTTGTAACTGCGTGATAGTTGATTTTCTAAGCGTAGTTTAAACGTGGCACAAGGTCGAAACTATGGAACCCCCAGTGAGGACTGAACTCATTATTCAATTGTAAATATTCTAGCAAGATATGCTTGCCAAACATTACAACACCTCGAAGTGCTTTTTGCAACTATTTAAGATTCACGACACATGACCCAATTTTTTAAGGCGTTGGTAGATGTAATCCAGTGATTTTCTAAAGGAGTTGGGAGCTCAGTACCTGGTCACACCAGAGGTGAACCAAATATTAGAAAGTCGAGTTACTAAAGGAGGATAACTGTGATTTAGATATCTTGAAGAGGCATGGTACATGAAACTAAAACAATATATCCCGTTAGACGAAAAAGTGGGTTCAGATCGAAATTCCAAACACCCGAAGAAGGCTGGAGCGTACAACTGTCGAAACGTTGTGAATATGACAGCAAAGAGGACGAAAGATATCCGAAATAGGTAAACAGTTTAAATATACTTATCGTATGGAGATTATCGTTTATGCATCTCCTTTCGTTTAGCATCTGGTAAGATACATTTTAATTCCGTATAATTGGAATATCCCAACTCCAACCACAAAACACTGATATATCGAGAGTAAAATCACAGATAAATAGACAGAAAGATAGACAGATACATAGATACTTTTTTAATAAATTTTGTCCCAGAGCAGGAAGTAAATCCAGAGGAATTTTACAACGTACGCAAAATACAATTAAGTTCATCTTAAAGAAATGGTCGACGTACACGAAATGCAATTAAATTTCTTCAAAGAAATAGTCGACGTACACAAAATACAATTAAAATTGTTTCAAAGAAAACATTGTTCTCCTCAAAAGAGAGTCAAAATAAATAAAACAACAGAAACAATATTTAGGATTGTGGATGACTACGGGGTAGCTATGCACATTCGTTTAAGCTTGCATCTGTCATTCGTTCTAAGTCAAGCATTAAGTATTATTGAACATCAGCAAACAATAATCCAGGTTGTGTGACAAAATCACCCCTTTTTCATTACTGCGGAATTAGATTTTAACCAAATTGCTTGCCACAGAATTGGCTGTACTAAAGACGGGTATCTTTGTATGTTAATAAACTTAGGAATAATTTAGTTTGTGGTAATGTCACAGAGGTCATTGTTTTAACAATTCAATTGGAGTAGATAGATCTATCTATTGCCCGGTTCACACTCCACCCATGTCTATTGAACAGGTTAAGAGGCTCATCTCTTGTTCCCTGTTTAGGATGTGGTTTCTGGCTTTCTCTTTTCCAATCTTTTCACTATTACATAGCCCCCTGCACATCAGTGGCATTACTGTCTTGCTCAGGGTGATACGATTAAAAAAAATATGATAGAAAATATAGACTTTTTAACAAAGAAGAGAAATTATGAAAATTATGCTGCCTCATCATTAGTTGTGAAATCAGACACTTATATTATGTAACTGATAAGGAAGCTATTCGTTTATATTACATCATTGATTATAAAATCAGATATTTGAACTACGTCATTGTTTATTAAACCAGTTACATCAGGGAAATCAACCACTAATATGACGTAATTACTCGTGAAAGTATCTATTTATTTTACGTCATTTTCATGAAATTTCTCACCACATTAAAGTAGCTTGTCTATGATAAGATTGTGTTGCTTTGATTTAAGTAATACTGTGTCTTATTTGTGTAAGTAATCGTAGCTAGCTATGTTTAATATAAGACAGACTAAAAACAAGCCTTCGCCTATCCAACCTCTTGGCATTGTACAACATTCTTGTATTATTGAAACTGAATATGATTTTTCACTAATGTACCTAGATTCCATGAGTTTAAACGCAGTACACGATTAGTGCTAATGTCTCACTATTTTACGGTTGAAATGAGTAAATGGAACCTTAAGTTCTATTCTAACAGTTTCTTCTCTCGTAATTCTTGCTTATGGAACTCTCTTCCTGATTCTTAATAATTATGATCTTAAAAATAAATACACTGTCAATCGATATCTTTTTCTTCTTAATTCTTGTTCTTTTCATCTTTTTTATTAATTATTTTCTACGGCTTATCATCCGTTTGCATATTTTTCAAAATTTTTTTTTTAAGTTTTTTTTAAGATTTTAATTTTTTTAAAAATGATAATGGTTTATTGATAAAAGTCTTACTAATTAATCAACAGCTGGAATTCATACCTTTCTGCAGCATATTGAGCATAAGGGTATATAACAAACCCAACTGGAATTGGACCTCGGCTCTACGATTACCAATTCTTAGCTATTATCCATTAACCCAACACTCAATAATTCCCGGACCAGGATAGATAGATGGCGGCACTAATAAAAATATCTATATGATTTTATGAAGTACTAACCTTCAAATCGCACGTGATGAAATTTGGGCCCAATCGAATTATTAATTTACAAATTACAGTTATATATGTGTAGCAAATTTTCAAAACAATTGAAAAATCTGAATTTCGTGTGTTGATAAAGCATTGCTTTCTGATAGGTAAATACAGTTCAAGCAAAGCAATGGCTTGATAAATTTTATTCGGACTCTGCTACGTTAGAAACAATAGTTAAGAGAGAGTATGCTGACTTTAAACGCGATCGTACAGATACAAATGATGCTGAACGTTTAGGTCGTCCAAAATCGACAGTTGTACCGAAAAACACCAAAAACATCCACAAACTCGTTTTGGCCGATCGTAAATTGTAGTTGCGTGAGATAGCAGAGGAGTTGAACATATCAGAAGGCAGTGTATTCATCATTTTGCATGAACATTTGTCAATGATAAAGCTGTGTTCAAAGTAGGTTCCGCATTTGCTCACAGTCGATCAAAAACAACAACCTGTAGACCATTCAAAGCCATGTTTGCCACTCTTTCAACACAAGAAGGAGTTCTGGCGTAAATATGTGACAATAGATGAAACATGGATCCACTACTTCACTCTGGAGTTAAATCGGCAGTCAGCTGAGTGAACAGCAGCAGTTGAAAGCCATCCAAAACGATGAAAGACGCAAACATCAGCAGGCAAGGTTTTGGCCTCCGTATTTTGGTATGCGAAATGTATTTTCTTCATCGGTTACCTTGAGAAAAGAAGAACTATCAAATATTATATAGCATTATTGGTGTGTTTGAAGGAAGAAATCGCCAAAAAAACGGCCACAAGTGAAGAAAAAATATTGATCTTTCACCAAGACAACGCACCGTGTCACAAGTCGATCGCAACGATGGTAAAATTACATGAAATCCGATTTGAATTGCTTCCGCGCACACCCTATTCTCATGATCTCACCCCTAGCGACTACTGGCTGTTTGCAGACCTCAAAAGAATGCTCCAGGGAAAGAGATTTGACTCCAAAGAAGAAGTGATATCTGTGACTGAGGTGTATTTTGAGGCCAAAGACAAATCGTTCTACAAAAAAGGTATCGATTTGTTAGAGATGAGTTAGAATTAGTGTATCACCCCAGAAGGAGACTATATTTGATTAATAAACTCGTATTACACTTGAAATTACACACCCTTATACTTAATACAGAAATAATTGTTGATAAAAGCAGTCAGTCGAATTATCTTACTACTTGTTTAATAAGTCGCTGGTAATGTTATATTTGTTTATAATCGTTTCACCCCCAAGCAAAGCAGTACCGCCTCTGATGAGCAGAGTGTTGTGAGAAATGGTAAAGAAAACAAATCAGGGGAAAAGTTACTAGGAGTATCGAAGAAAGCACAAGAAAATGTCGAGAATCAAAAATATAGAAGATGATAATTGACCTTTCACTTAAACGTTTGGAGATTGTAGCTATCAGAGATGCAAGTGTTTGAAAGGGGGTTCCACAGGCGGGAAGTGTAAGAAAAGAATCTGATAGAGTAGAAGTGGCGGTTACATTTGACTATTTTGACGGTAAAAGTGTGGAACCTCGTTGCCAATCTAGAAGCACGGCTAAACTCGTATGGTCAGGGTACCAGAAAAGAAAAAAAATGTCGGCGCAGAATCCGTGATAATATTTGTAAAAAAGACAAAATGAAGCCACAGGCGTTGGTAGGAAAGTGAAAGTTCAAACTGATATAGTGGGATCGATTACATTTCATATCCTCATTTAGATTTTATTCATGAATTTCCTTCCCCAGTTAAAATTTTGCTTTTAAAATCAGTCATTGGGCTTATGTCGATGCTTAAGAAATCATACTTGTACTACGATTTTCCTGTGTATTCGCTCACCTGTTCTACGATCTTGCATTAGTAATCAAAACAAATTATTAAGTCATTGATTGCTAGTGGCTTCCTTTTTATTGCAAGTGAAAACAGTCTGCGGTATTCATTGAAATCTTTTTTGTAATGCGTTCTTGCTTGTGTGATCAGTCACCTGGTTTACGCCAATGGCTTTGAAATCAATCATTTGTATGTCAGTATAGTTTGAACCGATTGTTGCTTCTCTTTCATCATCCATGTGCAATTAGTCACGTGTAATATGTAATCAGTCACTTCTCAGGCGCTAAGCATTAGGAAAAATGTAAAACTAAGAAAAATGTTTCAAAACAATTTTAATTTCGTTTTTTCTTTTTTCGATTTCATCCCAAGAATAAGAGTAAAGCCACCAAGAAGAAGGGGCTATAGACTGTAGAAGAAGGGGCTATAGCGTGTAGAAGAATTAAGAACAGAAACATTAAAATTTTGGGAAAAGGAAAGAGAACAGTCGATAGCGATTCTTGCAGATTAATGTTGACTGGAAAGCAATGAGACGGAAGAGGGTTTCACGGGTGGGAAGTGCGAAAAAACAAAATCTTAGCATAGACAACACTTTTAATTGATGAGGTATCGACGATGGAAAGAATTCAAAATAGTTATTGTTAATCACAAGAATAAAGAATGAAGGCAATAAAGACGGGGACTGGATTCGTATTAGCATCCGGAGTGGAATATAATAATAATAATATATTAAATGTATTTGGCGAAAATTACATCAATTCTTTTTACTTTGAGTTACTAAAACAAGGAAAACCTTTAACCCTTCAATCCTGCGAAGAGTAATTGGCTTGTTTGTATACGTAAAATAAGATTCATCCTCGAAAATGGCTAGCCAAAAGCGCACTGATAAATGAAACATTCGGAAAATTTTTATATTATATAATGTCCTCAAAAGAAAGAATTCCTCAAAAGAAAAGATCACATAAAAAATTACACCATCACACCTTGTCTGTCATATTTAATGAAACCTTCATATATATATATATATATATATCTTGGTTGGTTGGGTTTTATGGCATATCAACCTCGGTGGGTAATTTATTGCCAACTAGATTTTTTTTATTGCTGGTAATACCTTTTTCTTTCAACAATTTATTGTTGTTTTTATATACGTTTTTGTGTCTAGTAATACATTTTTCTTTTCGAGTATCAATATTCATTGGGATTTGTTTTTGTTTTTTTTTAGGGCAGGGTCCCTATTATTTAACCCATAACTGGAGAGAAGGGACAGATTAATACCTTTCCCAAGGGGACCAGTGCTTAAATGAATGCAGGGTATTCAACTGGAATTCGAACTCGGCTCAGCGATTTCTTTCCGAGCCGATATCCACTACACCACAACGCACATCCGTCACTATACGCTTACAGCACCTCGTATTCCCAATCGGTCACCCATCTAAGTACTGACCAGGCTCAACGTTGCTTAACTTCGGTGATCGAGCGAGAACCAGTGTATTCAACGTGATATGGCCGTAATTTGATTATGTGGTTTGTAGACCGATTCAGCACTTATTTAATATGTATACAAAAATAACAAACGTATAAATATTTGATACATACTTTCCCGTTTCACAATGGCATATAATTTTTTTTTAATTGGTTGCGCTTCCACTTGAATCTGTTTGAAAACCTTTCATGACAAATTAATGTTTACCATAGAGATTACACCTAATTCTTGATAATGATTGGGATAGTCGAAAGTACTTGATCAAAACAGATCCTTAACCTAATATATTATTAAAAGTTTGATCTGAACTATATTTTGAAATTCTATTTTTGAACAAAAATAAATTTAACAAATTGTTGACAAAATGAAAAACACGAAACACAAGATAATCGAAATTGTTTTACTGAAACTTTCACTGCAGGTATAACTTTGTTTTCCAACGAAATTTTCGAATGCCATTGTAAGCTAATCACATCAAAGAACGATTGATGCTTTTATCATCCTTGGAAAAACAGAGAACATACTTGTTTTCATGAGTATGCGCTCTGTATTTTTGGCCTTTGACCATTCTTTTTTAACAGACCTTTCTATCTCTCTTTTACTGTGGTTGTTTATTTTTTACAATGTCTCTAACCTGCTTTCTCACAACCTTTCATCTTCGGTCTAAATTTTTCCACCGAACTTTCTCTTTGCCGAACGGATATCGATCACAATACGCTATTGCTATGTTTTGATACACTCATGAGTAAAATATATTTCTTCACAGCCCGAAGGAGAAGTGTGGGAATACACCTGATGGTCATAGTCGCTTAAGGATAGAATTATTAATGAAGACAAAAATGGCGACTCTAGTGATTCAATTTTTGACCCTGATAGAAATAGCAGGACTGATCGTTAATTAAGTGTTTATTGTGGCTTTGGGTTTAATACTGACGATATATTGTTGATAAAGAGAAGAAATTTAGGGTATACAGATATCGATGAAATGTTACAAAGAAATGACAATAATTTGCATGAGAATATATTAACGGTTATGTTCTATAAGCTCAATTCTGTTTTATAAGCAAAATGTGAACAGAAATGAGATGAATAATTTAACTGGGTAAATGTTCGTTTTAGGTGCCGACGGCTTTTCCCCCTTCAAATTTATCCAAAATAGCATTATTTCTGTGCAAATGTATATGCTGAACTCAAATCAGCAATTAGTTATTGAAGAAACCTACCTTTTTTTGCTTTGAAAGTCCATAAAAAAACGAACTATATCTCGCACTTTTCTCTCCGGTAACTCTCACGAAGTCATGTAATTAACTGCAGAATGACGTACTGCATAGGACAACAATTTTCGGTCGATTTTTGGTCGATATTCTTCCTTTACTGAAATTTCCGGCAATGTACTTCCTTGTACCTATTCCCTGATATGTTTTGTAGAAACTGTAAAATATACGCTATGTAGATGTAACTTACTTTCATAAGACCTAGAAAATTTTGAATTCTAGTTAAATTAAAATAAAAATAAATCTGCTGGCTCAAAGGTTCGATCCTCGCTGGGTGTCCCATACTTTCGGCCTTGTGCCATATCTAAGCTGCTCTTAGAAAATCACCATACTCATTTTATCTTACGTCGAAATGATGCTTTTCCGTACAGAAAATCGATACTGCTATGGGTTGAACGTTTCAGGGCCACAGATCCAGCGCTTAAACAAAAGCCACCTGGAAGCCCCGGAAGCACTTTCCCGTGATGGAAAACGTTAGAGATTATCTGCAACAGTGAATAGAAGACAACCTTTTGGAGGATGTCATTTTTTTAAAAAAAATAAATAAATAAATAAAAAAAACATGTAGCCATTTCTGTAAACAACAGTAAACTGAATGTTTTAATAGCAGTTAAAGGTAAATTTTCATTTTAGATGCCGACGGCTTTTCCCCCTTCAAATTTATCCAAAATAGCATTATTTCTGTGCAAATGTATATGCTGAACTCAAATCAACAATTAGTTAATGCAGAAACCTAACTTTTTTTATTTGAAAGTCCATAAAAAAACGAACTATATCTCGCACTTTTTCTCTCCCGTAACTCTCACGAAGTCATGTAATTAACTGCAGAATGACGTACTGAGTAGGACAACAAATTTCGGTCGATTTTTGGTCGATATTCTTCCTTTACTGAAATTTCCGGCAATGTACTTCCTTGTACCTATTCCCTGATATGTTTTGTAGAAACTGTAAAATATACGCTATGTAGATGTAACTTACAAATAGGTACAAGAAGGATGAGAATTCTGGTATGAAAAGAGGTGCGTGAGGGTCGAGTGGAAATTGAGAAGAACAAGATACAAGGGGTGTCGTGGAAAGGATGGGAGTCAAGGAGATAAGAGATGTCAATTGACACTGCATTTAAACTCTAGTAAATTGCAGCTATCAGGGAAGCAAAGGACACGGAAGAGAGTTCCACAGGCGAGAGGTGCGAGAAAAGAAGCTGATAGAGTAGAAGTTGAGGTTACATTTGATTGGTTTCAATGTTAAAGGGTGGTATATAGTTGCCAGTCCAGTAAATCGAGTAAATTCATGCAGAGTGGGCACCAGGGAGCTAAGCTCGTGGAAACAGATATTATGAATTATTTCTAGAAGAGACAAAGGGAAGCCACATCAAGTGGGTAAGTAGTTGATGGTCAGGTCGAGATCGACTATATTGCAGATTCCTCTCTGGATTTTGTCGAGAATCCCGAGAAGAATAGCAGTATTCAATGCATGGGAGGACGGTAAAATTGTATATGTGCAGGATGGATTCTGCCTTACACAGTGAACCGACGTTCCTAGCAGCGGATTTAGCTATTGATTCAATGTAGTCATTCCACTTGAGGTCGGCTGAGAGAGTTAGGCCGATGAGAAGCAGTGTATTGCTTTCATGGATCCATAGTGATGAGGGAGTAGTAGAGATTGTCTATAGTGGTTAAAGGATAGCTGCTTCGATTTGGAAGCATTTAAATTTAGGAGCCATTAATTTCCCCAATACACCACAGATTAGAGGTCCTTTTCCGAATCTGCAGCACGGTTTGTTTTGTCAGCCCCAGCAGATTTCTTATCGAGGCTGAAATAAATGGTGTTGTCCTTAGCGTAGTTGCCTACTTGGGATCTGATTACACTGATAAGATCGTTGATGAAGATCAGAAAAGGCGTAGGACATAAAATAGAGCCATAAAGACCACCTGTGTTCGTATGATAGGATCTAGAAGTAAGCCCGTGGTTGTGGGATGAGAGATGTTGAACCACTTCAGCATTGATATTAGCTTCGAACACTTTGTCAAAAATCGGTAGGAGACTGAAAGGAAAATAATTAGAGGGCTATGAGGGTTCCCCAGTGTCCTTAAATATAGGAACCACAGAAGAGAACTTCTAGCAAGCAGGAAAGCAAGATGCAGAGAGTCAATAGTTGTATAGTTTTCATAAAAGCGCCATTGTGGCACCTCGGCCCAGCTGGCTTGCTGTCCCTGGTCCGGAAACTGCTGCGATGATGATGACCCGAACCTGAGTGGGTTGATGCTGTCGAAACGGCACCAATTATGACGACGCTCTCGGGCTGCTAGTCGTGATGATTTCATCACAACAACTTAAGACGTCTATTACAACGACGAACTCTTTGCACACGTTGTGTCCTTTTGATCTCAGAAAGTCCCATTGAAAAGCCTGGTGGCCGTCTCTCTACCATATTACACCATGGCCGACGTGACCCCCATTTGACCTGAAAACACCTGCAAAAGTGTTTTGATCGATTCACTAGCGAGTTTCCACGATTAAAAAAATAATATAAATTTGCATTATACATTTCTTATTTTTTTTCACAATTTTTTAGACGCATTCATATTGCGATCGACTATAAACAATTTTATCATCTATTGTTCTTATTTTTCTTTCAACTCATATCGCAATCTGCAAAATTAACAATATCACCATTAACAATTTCCCTCACCCTGTTGTATAAAACTAAAAAAATTATCCACGTGGAAATAGGTTACACCATAGTGATAGCCGCTTGAGAGCTCATGTCTTTGTTCAATTTTCAACTGACCTGATTGTTCAATTTCTCCAAAAGGCTGCCGTTTCATCTTACGTTATACTGGTTGCCAACAAAAGCTATATCTGCCAATTGGTCTTGTTATTTAACCCATAACTGAAGAAAAATATAGATTTATAACTTTTCCAAAAATAAGTGAATGAAATGGACTAGCCGGGGATTTGATCTCATCATGCCGATTCGGATTTCTCCACCAATAGCCGATCCGCTAGACACACATCCGAATCACTGAAACAATTCCAAGAGATACCTGATGAGATAAATAGGGAAAATAACAACGTCGCTTTAAAAATCAACACAAATAAACGAAAATTAATAACCGTAATCTTACGATAAGAACTACAGAAAAATCTACGGTAAAGAATTGACATAAAACGATGAAGAGAAAATCATTTAATACGGCCACATAATGAAAAACGCCTTATCAAAATGCTTAGAATATAAAATATATCCATTCCTGACGGTGTCATACGTAATGCACGCTGGGAAGAGAATTTCTTTTTGATTCATGATTAGTCCTGGGTATGACGATAAGGCCACTGATCGACCAATTGGGGGTTTTGAAGAGCTTCGAACCAACACTTAATTGTTGCTGTCCCAGCTTCACTCTGACACGGGTTAGTAGCACCTGTTATGGTCCATCCATGGGAAAATAGAGAACCCGAAAACCCACTGAACTTATAAAAATACATAATTATAGTAAAAAACTACCTGCAATATATTTTTATTAAAAAATTACCAACAATACATATTAAATGAAAAATTACTAACAATACACTTTTAAAGCAAACTAACCAGCAATACATTTTACAGTAGATTTGCCAGCAATACATTTCATAGCAAAATTGCCAACAATACATTTTACGTGCAAAATACATTTAGTTTGAGCTATGAATTTACGTTCAAAATATTTAGATTTTGGCATTAAAAAAGCAATAGAGATTAATAAGCCACTAAGCAAAATCAACCAATGAACCATCAATTCCTGACTGGTTTAGCAAAAATTCTCGCAGTAGACTGCCGTTGCTTTCTGCAATAGACTACAGCCAAGTCAAAAGGACCTAGTCCTGCTATTTAACAATCATATTTGGGGGCGGCAAGAGATGGAGGCATACCTTCCCAATGTGTATTTTCGCTAACGTAAATTCAGAGTTCTTCCCAGTGTGTATTTGCGCTAACGTAAATACAGAGTTCTTCCCAATGTGTATTTGCGCTAACTCTGAATTTAGAATTTGGCTCCTAGATTTCACAATCTAACCCATTATCCATCACCCCCTCACACATCTAAACTTACATCACTTGCCTTTCTCAATTGATCACCCATCTATGTGCTGACTCGGCTCAACGTTGCTTGACCTTAATGATAGAATTAAATACGCTCTAATTTACATCTTTCTAGGAATAAACTATGGCTTCTGCTATAGAATGGCTCATGGATAATATGTTAGATTTCCCAGAGTGTAAAGTATACATGTAGCATCCTTTATCTGAGCTGACTTCATATATTTTGAAGTTCGTTGCGAATGAAAGCGAAACCTTGCAAATGTTGAAAGCCACAACTTAAAAAGAGGCTGATCGAAAGATAAAAGTCGTTGTTTATGAGAATGCTATTCGAATATCAGTAGGAAAACCTGTATAAATTCTTGGTTAGTGTTAAAATGTACAAGCCAAATGTAGCTTTGTGAACGGTAAAATGAAAGGGCTTGCAATTCAATACTCTCTATCAAATTACAAGGTCACACAGCCGAATATAAAACAGGATGTCCTCAGATTTCCATGTCAAATTCTTTACTGTCCTTTATTATAATTCCGGTGACTGTTCGAACATTTAAGCCTAAAGATATTCCTTCTAATACTGGATATGTTCAGCATTCATTTATCCAACAGTTAGTGTTAGAGTCGATGGAAATTCATAAAGGGTTTATATAAATTATTTTTTAAGCAAGTTCGATTTTCTCCTTACTTTAACATTCTTATATATAAATATTGCATTCACTTACACGCAACTACCCTTGAGAAAGATATTAATACGTCTCTTCCTTCCAGTTATGGGTTAAATAACAAGAAAGATTGGGTTCTATAAACTTGGCTGGCAACCAGTCTACCACAGAAAGTAATGGCAACTTACTGCGGGATAATATTCTGTCCAGTCAGAGCGTGTATCACGTATGGCACTTAACTGACTGACTGACTATAATAGTTGTAAACATGATTAAGGCTTCTACTGGGCATAACATGGGGGATCAGTTTTTTATTGTCATGAAGTAATAAACTAATCCCCCACTAATTACTACTCAATAATATAACACATCTCTCCCCCTCTAGCTATCAGGACAAATTAGATTCTATAGCCTTGGCTGGCAATCAGTCTACCGCAGAAAGCAATGGCAACCTTCTGTGGAATAATCTTCTGCCCTGTTAGTCATGTCTCTTTCGAGATATGATAGCCCAAGCGGTGTTTCACGTATGGCACTTAACTGATATAGAAATAAGAAATAGATGCGCGGTGTGGTGTAATAGATATCGACTTTTAATGAAAAATTAGGGAGCAAAGTTTGAATCTAGTCAAATACTTTTCATTTACTAATGCACAAAAAAGATATTAATCCATCTCTTCTCTCTCCAGCTTTGGATTAAATAACAGGACAGATTGGGTTTTGCACCCTTGGTTGAGAGCCGGCCTACCGCTGAAAGTAATGACAATCTACTGCAAGAAAATCTTCTGATTCGTCAGTCGTATCCCTTTCCAGATATGATCGCCCAAGCTTCTATTACGTATAGCAATTTACTGACGGATATAGAAATATTTAATTCTGTTTCTCTTTTCGTTTATATTTTCCCCTTTTTATATAGAAATATGAAAATGATTTACGTTTTCTCCTTATTTTCGTTTTTTATTTGGAAATATGTGAAGTGGAAAATTCATCAGTCTTTATAATGATGACTAAGCGCAGATTAGATGAGACCCCAAACCGTAAGAACGGAGCCCCCTAAGTAAAGATAAAGCTTACAATTCATTATTAATTTATCGAGCTAGACAAACTTCTCAACCATTACACCAACACGAATTGCCACATTAATCTTTATAGTTAATTTTAATCCTGGTGTTAATTTCCGTACAAGCTTTTTGTTTCTAGTCGTATGGAAATTCAACAGCTTGATCGTTTCTTTATCTTTTTTTCTATTTAAATGATTTACCCGTTTTCAGTGTTGCTGCTGTTAGTATTGTTAAAGTTGTCTGCTTTTTATAATCCGTTAAAACTCCGATATTCTCTGTAGAGTTGGAGGAAGTATTACCTTCTTTAAGATTTAAAAGAGTTAAACGTTCTAAGCCATTGTAATCTCTAATCGGTTGGATGCAGCTTATGACAGAATGCATTGCAAAATATGCTGTACACTATATTTGATACCAACATCAAAGTTTAGATCTAATTAACTCATATTTATTTTTCTTAATTTTCTTTGTTACTCATGCGCAGGTGATGTGCTTACTACTTATATATACTTATGGCAACATTCACCCTGGGTGTGTTGAGCCAACTTCTTCTCTAGAAAAAGTTTCTGGGGAATACCCAACCGCATGTGATGTGAAGGTTTTCCTGCAGTAGGTTGCAAACTCTTACTGCGGTAGACTGATTGCCAACAAAGACTGTACAACACAGTCTGTCTTGTTATTTACCAATAGCTGCAGGTATAGCAGCAAAGAGAATGTATTTAATTCGACTGAAAATCAAACACTGCTCTACGATTTGTCAATCCGATAAGAGATAAGGGATAGATTCATACATTTCTCAGCAAAATTAATGCAATGATTTCGACTGAAAATCAAACACAGCTCTACGATGCGTCAATCCTATAAGAGATAAGAGATAGATTGATACTTTTCCCAGCAAAGTGAATGTATTTAATTCGACTGAAAATCAAACACAGCTCTACGATGCGTCAATCCGATAAGAGATAAGGGATAGATTCATACATTTCTCAGCAAAATTAATGCAATGAATTCGACTGAAAATCAAACACAGCTCTACGATGCGTCAATCCTATAAGAGATAAAAGATAGATTGATACTTTTCCCAGCAAAGTGAATCTATTTAATTCGACTGAAAATCAAACACTACTCTACGATTTGTCAATCCGATAAGAGATAAGGGATAGATTCATACATTTCTCAGCAAAGTTAATGCAATGAATTCGACTGAAAATCAAACACAGCTCTAGGATCTTTCAATACGATAAGTGATAAGAGATAGATACATACCTTTCCCAGCAATGTGAATGTAATGAATTCGACTGGAAATCAAACACAGCTCTACGATTCGTCAAACTGATGAGAGATAAGAGATAGATTCATATCTTTCCTAGTAAAGTGAATGTAATGAATTTTACTGAAAATCAAACACACCTCTACTTTTCGTCAATTCGACTTGTTATCCATTACTTTACCGTGCCTCTTTTTGAAGTAATACATTGGGGCTCGGATTGACGATTCAGAGACCCGAGTTCTCATTAAGTTGAATTCATTACAACTACTTAACTTTTAAAATCCATGAGAAAGTTATGAATCCAAACATACATTCATAGGTAAATTGTAAGACAGACTTGATTCTAATGACTTGGGTTGCAACGGGTCTAGAAGATCGAATATCTCTGAATTCAAAACATCTAGCTGTAGTTAAATAGAAGGGCATTCTGTGAGTTGAAACCAGGAGTGAAGTAAAAATAAAACTCTGAATTTATATCTGGTTCGAGACTCCCTAATTTAGACAGTCTTATATCATGTTCTCTCAACTTCTGCGATGCTAATGCCAAGCTATATTGGCCGCTGCCTTGGACGACATAGGTGGCTAGTTGGAAGGAAGATGTGATAAATAGGTAAATGCCGACTCCTCCTTAGAAAAACTGCCAAAGCCTGCGCTCTGGAGAGGGATAAATTCTTCGGGTGGAGATCTATGTTCTCTTAGAACTGATGGATGCCATACGTAAATGTTTGATTGCTTTCCATGTAAATTTTATGATGCAAGTTGGGTCTTGCAGTGCATTCTATCTTGGCTTCGGATTTATCGCAACACACTGGGCTCCACTCGTTTCGGGCAACGACTGGAGCTGAGGCCCACTACACATCCTCACGTGGAACCCTTATATTGTATTCATCTCTAAATATATTGGGAAAATGGTCGGCTTTCTTCATGTTTATGTTGGTTTTCAAAAAGCACTGACTAAAGCGACAAAATACATTAATTTACAGGTAGTGATGAAACTAATGAATATTATAATATTGAAGAGGGTTTAGAAACACATCCAATATTATTCAGGAAGCCAAACACTTTTTTTATTTGCAGTTGTTAAATCAGTGAACAATACGACCGGGTCTATCATAGTTTTTCAACAACTAGTCAGTTTGGACTTTAATTTTCTGTTCCGTTTGTATCGCTATGAACAAAAATGGGAAAGGCCTGTGTAAGTTCATGAGATAACTGAATTTGAAATTTAGCTACAGCAGGAAAAGAAACCACCGACCCTGCATTTCATATATGTTAAAATAGAATATCCTGTAACCCCCGACAAGTGATTCACCGAAGAGATTAAGAAGTATCAAAGTAAGGAAATAAGAAGAAAATTCGACTTCCGCTTCCATTCTGTCTTGACTTACCAGTTTATAAACTCTCAGTTGTACTTTTCCGTACAATAAACTGTGTTATTTCTTTATTCCTGACGTGTTATATAAATCTTTCCACTCGGAATTTACCTTGTTATTTATATCGTTCCCGCGATATAACAATATATTTGGTT
This sequence comes from Ascarosepion bandense, assembly GCA_037127315.1. Lineage (NCBI taxonomy): Eukaryota > Metazoa > Mollusca > Cephalopoda > Sepiida > Sepiidae > Ascarosepion > Ascarosepion bandense. The sequence goes on from JBBBDQ010001156.1 coordinate 1,882,746, forward strand.
CCTTTTCACATTACTTACAATCGGACTATCGCCCTCACTTTATTTGCATTTCCTCGATTCCTCGATACGGGTATTTTTCTGGAAATTTTGAATTGAAACCTTTATATTGATCAGGTTCTATTATCCATGTTCAAGGATATGTCACCACCGTTGCTTACTTATTACTGGTCTGTTATTTTTCGTCTAGTTTCTACCGAGTTTAAATCCATACGTATCAGAACCAGGGATTGAACTCAGTATTTCTATGTCACTAAATTCATGAACCAGCACTCTGGATATTGGTCTTTCACTTGGAAATATCAGTTGGTAAATAAGGTTTTTTTTTGTTTTTTTTTAATCATCTCACCCCAAGCAAGGCATTCCACTGCCACTATTGCGCATGGGGCTACATAGGGGAAGGTAAAGAGAAGGAGTGGATAGACATAGGGAATGTCAGGAGAAAGGTGACAGATGAGTAAGGATAGCGAGGATGAGGGTCGGGCAGATGGGAAGAGTGCTTGATAGAATGGGAGCAGGTTAGTGTGTTAGGAGGTGTGTATTGACCTTACATTTAAACTCCTGGAGATTGTAGCCGTCGGGGAAGCAATCGTTTGGAAGAGAATTCCACAGTCGGGAAGTGCAAGGAAAGTTGGGGTAAACACCCTGCTATTTGCGTCTTATCTCACGAAAGACTGAGAAGCAAAACCGGCCAGCGATCATTCCAAACCCTCCAAATCTACATTTCTTTTACTTTAACCATCACTGTGATTTTATCTCTGCCTGCCTCGTGACACTGACTCCTTGGACTGGCCCATTTCTTCTCCTTCTTTGTACCATGTTCTTTCAGAACGTAGGTGATCATGGCCTTCCATGTCTTATTCCTCGTAGCTCTTAGCACGCTTTTTCCTGTTACCTCAAACTTCTCCGCCTCTCTTTCCCTCTATCTGACCTGTGAATATCAGATTCTCCAAACCTTCTATTTCTCATCACATGTCTTAGAACTTGTTGTCTCTTCCTGATGCTCAGCATTAATTTTTTTTTCGTTTCCATCCTTTCTAAAGCCTCATCATTGCTCACATGCTCGATCCATTATATTCGCAACATCCTTCTGTAGAACCACATTTCAGTTGCTTTATGTTTTTACTTCATCTTTGACGATATTGTCCAGCATTCACTGCCATATTAAAGAACAGACATCACATACTCTACAGTAACTGCAGCTATTTCTGAATAATATACCCCCGTATCTAAAATGTGGCCTGATTATATATAAATGCGTGGCCGGAATTTTCTAATTTCCAACCCATGTTACTTGACCCCGAAATATGTATATTTATTTGCTTACAGTTTACATTTTTTGTTACTTATGTGCTGCAAGTAAATATTTGAATCTCTCAAGTCACGATTTAATTAGAGACGTAGTCGGTAGGGATAAAACAATATCAATCCAGGTCCAGATAAAAACATCTACATTCCACTTGACTACTTGTGAGATCTAACCGATTAAGCAGCTTCGTATAAGGCCGCAGCTTAACGATTCTGATGGTTCATTCTTCAGCCTCTTTCTGTAATAAAAAAGAAAACATCTAACTTCATGAAGCAAAGGCGAGAGAAATTATTATTGTACATGGCGAACGGTCTTAGACCTGGAATATTAGTCTAACCAACTCGAAGAATTATGAGGCACGCAAATCGGATGAATTACCACATGCTGAATACTACTTGAGATTTACAAGCTATTAATTAATTAAGTAGAGGAGATGAATCAGGTAATGAAAGGCGATTAACGGTATAAACCTCTTTAAAGGGTTTCTAGTTCTGCAATGTGAAGTCAAAATGAAAAGAACTTCGTACGACTCGTGGGGAAATACAAAATTGGTTTGTACTTGATGACGCTTATGGTATAAACTTCAACCGAAAGAAGCACTGACTGTTCGGTTAATGAATGCCAAATGTTTCTTTATAGGTTTGGTTTGGTTTGATTTGGTTATACTTTGTTTTATGGCATATCAACCTCAATGGGTCATTTAATATTGACAAGATTTTTGGAAAAGATTCGTATGAACAGAATGTCTATTATTCGATGTATTTTTGCAAAGAGCATTTTTGTCGAGAGCAAATATATTGCTGGTAATATTTTGTTCCAAAAATGTATTTTTCTGAAGAAAAAATTAAATAATATATCTTTGTAAAACCAAGAGACAACTATCATGAGGTAGTTTTATCAATTGATTCAGCGTTCACTTTTAATTTTAGTCTTGAGACAGTCTGAATTAACAGTATATCAAGAACAGTTAGAATAAGAAAGAGAAGATAAAAAAAAAAGAATTTTACAATAATGTGTCTATATTTCTGAGATGAGATATTGTAACTCTAACTATTTCGGACTGTTGTCATATTTAATTTTATGTTGAGGATGTTTCAGACGTTGTTCCTTCCGGCATTCTTCAGGTGATATTTGAAAACAAGATACAGTGGATAAAACGTTGGTTGAATGATTGATTCAAAAAGTGACTCGATACAAAAAGTTGTGAATTCAATCCCTGGTCTTAACGAAGTGAAGAACAAACTTGGAGAGGCATCAAGGTGTATTAACTAACACTGAGATATCCGAAGGCATGATACGTAAGAATAGCATAATTTACCTCCAAAGACTAACGATCGGTTCTAATTTCTAACAAATAACTCCTAAGGAAGTGCTATATATTACCGGGCTATCAACAATTGTGTTGTCATCGACGTCGGTGACACTTGTGTAGAGTTATGGGCAGCCGGAGAGAATCACCCACATATGAGGGTCGTTAGACATAAGTTCTCCGTTCTCTCTCTCTCTCTCTCTCTCTCTCTCTCTCTGCGTTCTGACTTCTTCAGTTAGAAACCTCTAAGCTTATATAACCCAAAACTCCCACACATCCTTGACCTTTCGAGCTGGTTGTCGCTCAATTAACGTCAATCATATCTTCGTCGGCCATTACTTTTCAAGCCTTTGTCGCTTTGTGTTTTCTGCTTTTGATTTCAGTCCTATCTTTGTCGGCTATTGCCTGTGTTTTCTGCTTTTGATATCAATCATATTATTGTCGGCCATGTTAGCCTATGTTTTCTGATTTTGATGCTAATCATATTTTTGCTGGCTCAAAGTAATATATTGCAAAAGAACATAAATAAAATTTATTTATAATCTTGAAAGTTCTGCAATTTATGAGATCCATACAATTAATAAACGACTTGTCTACATCATGCTGTGGTCATCAACACGGAGTCATGGAAGAGCGTGGCAGTTATCCGGTCCAAGTGGAGAGGAACCCTGGCCAAACAACTCAAATCATGGAAGGATCAGTTGACACAAACTTTCATGGAGATACGGATTCTTAGAAAGCAAAGAGAAGAACCAGAAACAGAACATAAATGAAGCCTCTGCAAAAAGGACTGCACTTCCGAATCGGCTTCTACAGTCACAGCCGCCGATGCTCCACAAACAACTAAGATGCTATCCATGGCCAATCCTGACCGACTCCGGTCTCTCTGGGTGGTAGGAGTTGAGGTCTATTTCTTGTCCTTGAGTCTTTGAGTCGGCACTTATGAAATATTCCTTTCTTTACAGTCTGTGGGTAGTTGAAATCATGACATCGTAAAACATGACATGAAGGCTGTGGGAATCAACACGGAGTCATGAGAGAGCGTCACAGTCAATCGGTCCAAGTGGATGCCATGAGCCATCTTCAGAGAGGTATAAAAAATAGTAACACAAAAACATCCACCATCAGCGACGGTTTTATCTTGTGTTATTGTGTTACCTTACTTATAGCATCTCTGAAAATGGCTAATGTGAGCCGAAAGCTTAGAACCAACTTAATAAAAAATTATCCAAATGGAGTATTTTTCTTTATTTTCAACTGAAATTAAACCCAAAATTCGATGTTTAGAACGGCTCATGATTAAACATAATAGACATTCATTGTCACTTATATTTAACAATGCACACACACACACACACACACACACACACACACACACACACATACACATATATATATATATATATATATATATATATATATATATGGATTATGTCTTGAAGGCTGTCACAATGCGTTGAGAAAAATAAAGGAAGGTAAAGAAGTGTTTTGGTATTACCTATTTATTAAACATTTTATATTTCTAGATCAAAATCTCATCTTCAGAATGCCAGAGAAGCTTTTGTCTGTCCGAGTGTGTTCTCGACCTTTCAAAGAATGGCTATTCCTGGCTGGCTGTATGCTGCGGCTGCTGCTGCTGCTCTGTGTGTGTGTGTGTGTGTGTGTGTGTGTGTGTGTGTGTGTGTGTGTGTGTGTGTGTGTGTGTGTGTGTGTGTGTGTGTGTGTGTGTGTGTGTGTGTGTGTGTGTGTGTGTGTGTGTGTGTGTGTGTGTGTGTGTGTATTCTAGTTGAGTCCTTTTTGGCCTGATGATATCAGTCTGCTTGTATGTGTGGTTTATCTTAGTGACCAGGCAGAAGATTTTCCCAATACTTTATACGTAGATCGTTCCCTTGACTCGTTGACCGGGATGAAGAGGATCAGTTTCATTACTGTCAGTCATGTCTCAAATAAGACATGATCGCCTAAGCGTGTATCACGTATGACACTTAACTGACTGACTGACATAATTATGTGTATGTAATCTAAACTTATTTAAAATCGAACTTTGTCTGTGTGTGTATGTGTGTGTGTCTGTGTGTGTGTGTCCGTTACCTATACAATCCGAAAAGGCTGAACAGATTTTCTTGAGAATTTACACAGTTGTACTATAAGCGTCTGCGAGTGTTCTTAACTGGTTTTGTGTCGAGGTACCCCCGATAAATATCGAAAATTGATTATCGAAAAAATCGGCTGATAGAAAGAGTGGTTCGATTTTAATCAAATTTGATACACTCATAGACAAAGGCATAAGAAACGATATTCAGAAGTTTCAAGGTTGCAGTTCTTACAACAGTGCATAAAATCGATAATATATATATATATATATATATATATATATATATATATATATAATTCAAGATATTTGTGTGTGTGTCTGTTCATCTGCCTGTATGTCTTTATTTTTTCAGCCCTTTTGTTTTAGTTTTTGCTTCGGGTTTGGCTCTAAGTAGGTATAATTGTAGTTCTTAGTCTAAGCCATGATACCATTTACTCAGAGAACTTATTTAGCCTTCAAAATTCAGTCTAGGACGAAAAAACTTATTTGATATCGATACCAGGAAATCAAATTTGATTTACATCCATTCATTTTCCTTTCAGTCTATGGTTTTGCTTTAACTGGGAACAACTATTGCTTTTTAGTCTCTCGTACCAACGTCCAAAGAGTCTGAGCTCCAGGACCATGGATTAGTTTTAAAGCTTTCATTACACCCGAGCAACGCCGGGCGATATTGCTAGCATATATATATATATATATATATATATATATATACTAGGTGCGATTGGTAAATTGTCGCAATTATTTTATTATTATTTTAACTATTCTTTAGGCTGAGTCAGGACCATGGATTAGTTTTAAAGCTTTCATTACACCCGAGCAACGCCGGGCGATATTGCTAGCATATATATATATATATATATATATATATATATATATACTAGGTGCGATTGGTAAATTGTCGCAATTATTTTATTATTATTTTAACTATTCTTTAGGCTGAGTCTGAGACCCAGGACCATGGATTAGTTTTAAAGCTTTCATTACACCCGAGCAACGCCGGGCGATATTGCTAGTATATTTATAATCAATATGAATTATGTTTGATTTCTGCTGTTTTGTGTATCTCTTTATTTCTTTTGTACTGAAATCCCTAAGTTTGTGTATGCATTTGTAAGTATGTGTATGTGCGTGTATTTGTGTGGTTAATTTTGGGAATATTGTTTATGTTAATTACATATATTAATATATACACCTACACACATATATAAACACATATCTGCAGATGTGTGAGTGCGTGTGAACATTACTGTCGATATTTATATATACATAATTATGTTTTGTTGATTTATATATACATGTGTGTGTTTGTGTGTTGTGTGTGCTTGTGTGTGCTTGTGTGTTGTGTGTGTGTGTGTGTTGTGTGTTGGGTGTGTTACATGTTTGTGTGTTGTGTGTGTTGTATGTTTGTGTGTTTTGTGTGTTGTGTGTTTGTGTGTTGTGTGTTCTTGCGTGTGAGTGTTCTTTTTTAGTTTACCTTTGCACTTTTCCAGCGTATTGCAAAATGAGGATAAAATAACAACAGTAAAGAATTACTTTTATGTTTAAGATAAAAAAAAATACCGCCTTTCTATGAAAAATGATGTGGCTCTAAAGATATAAGGCAAAAATAAGGCACAAATTTATTTACGCGAAGGTGAAACGGGTTTTCACATTTTCAAAAGCGACGATATTTTAGAAGTTTTTTTTAATTTGAACATTTTTGTATTTTTTTTATTTCGAAATAAAGTGTGACTTACTTTTACATCCATTATCTTTTCTTTACATGCCGTGCGTGATGCATGCTTTTTCGCTCATGTTTCTCACTGATTCTTGATTGACGCAAGAGAAGAATTCCTGCCTTAGACTGGTTGCCACCCAAGGCAAAAAGATTGATTGTGTTTTAATTTTTAAATCATAGCTGGTGGGGGATAGGGGAATAATTCATACCTTCTGGAAGAGAGCAATCAACAGTAATTCAAACTAAGCTCACTATTTCTCTCTCGAGGCCTTTATTCATTACCCCCTCCACCTACTGTATTTAGATTACTCGAACTATTGACCTCGTCTGTGTTGCCATTTGTACAACGTTTCAGCCGTTGTACACTTCGGCCTTCTTTAGGTGCTAGGTATTTCGAACCGAACCCTTTCTTACAATCACTGGTGTATATGAACTCCATTCCTTGCCTAGTGCCTCTTCTGGAAGTAATGATTTATCTCCCTATAACCCTGTTAATTACTTGTTCACCACTGCTGTAGCCTGGTATTGAACTCACAACTCTTTGGGTCAAGACACAGGAACTAACCAACGTCAATATCCAACGTTGTACAAATGGCAACAAAGATTAGGACAATAGTCCGAATAATGTAAATACAGTAAATACTACCTCATCTTAGAAATATAGTCAAATACCCTTTTACCTTGTATTACCAAGCAGTCACCCATCTAAGTAATGATCAGGTGTCAATGATTGGACGGGAACCGATGTTTTGAGGTGATATGGACGTAAGCCATCATTTGGATAAATAATTTTATTACAACAGATACAATATGAATGAAATTAAATTATAGGCACGAAGAAGCTACGTTAAACGGTGAGAAATTAATTAAATTAATGAATTTAAGTGCAGTACTAGATTGGAAGATAGGTTTCGTTATTCTTTAATTGGAATACCTAGATGTCGATATGTTCTATTCTTTGCTCGCATTTTTCGCTTATGGAATTCTCTTCCAGTGTCTTGCTTTCAGTCAACTTTTAACAATTTTAATATGATTGCTTATTCCAAGAACAATGGCTATAAAATCTTTACTAAAATGTAGGTCGCTAAAAGCAGTTATTAATGGCCGGTTCTCTGGAGACATAGCGGTCAACGCAAGTGTCTTACTAAGACCAACGCATTTTTTTTATTTACATAAATGATCTAAGAATATACTCGGACCATTTGTAGCCATCTATGCTGATGATACGACTACATACCGGCGTACGTCTAAACCCTTTCATGGTCAGAGTTTGGTAACTGATTTTTCCTTGATCTTACAGAAACAACCCACTGGTGTAAAATCTGGCTGGTTACATTCAATGTCTCGAATACCAAGATAATTACATCCGATAATCGGCAATCAGACTCTGAACTACCACCTGTAAGGATGTCCCCAAGGATAGGCACCGTTACTTGATAGATTTTTGGGCCTCACACTCTCACCTGACCTCTGGCAGAACTCGTACATACGATCCATTATGCGGTAAAATAGTCAGCCGCCTGTACCGACTAATACGTATTTGATAATTCCTGCTATTCTATAACGTTACATGATCCAGATGGATTATCATTATATTCTCTCAAGGCTCGACAGAGACTGAAAGCTTTCGTGATCCATTGTGAGTGACGGGCAATCACTAACTTCCAACCACTCTCCTGCAAACAGGACGTGAGAAGATTCTCGCTGATCTACCACTACCACCATGGAAGTGCTCTGTCTAAATACATTTCCTGATCCTGCCACTTCACGCCTGGGACACGCCATACCACTTACATAGTAGCAAACTACTCACTTTCGCTCCGTATTCCGTTGGTGAAAGTAACAGCTTTTTTTCGTGAACCCCTGATCTGTGGAACTGACACTTGTGAACATGTTTCCAGGATTACTACAAATTTAACCTGTTCAAGACTAGAGTTCCACACCTATCCGCACAAAGTACCACCTAAAGTAAACCTCTTCCTCGAGTGAACCCGATTTTAACCCGATTTTAACCCGATTAGACTTTACTGCAAAAAAAAAAACAAAAGAAAAAATCGTGCATTTAAATTCTATAAAATCATACCGACGTATCTAATATGCACAAATCTACTGCCACCGTGTAGAATAGAATTACAAAATCATGTGAGACTGGAATGCAAACAGATCCGCCAATTCAGGCCGGAACTTCCAATTCGGTCGCCAGAAACAAAGAGAATAATGCTTGCGAGCCTCTAGGTATCGATGTGTAGTCAAATCATAAAACAAGAATGGAAAATATTAAGAAAATATAAAGAATAAAACAAGAATGAAAAATGTGTGAAAAATGAAGAAATATTTTTGAACACTTGACAGAAAGCTAAAAGAATTACGAAATTCAATATTAGTCTTATTATTAATAGTACCATAAACTTAAAAGACAAAGAAGTAGTCAAATACATGTACGCGCAGAGGACAACTGAAGAGAGTAACCTAATTTTTTTGTTATTAGCATTTTGAATAATTTCTGGCAATTTTCTAAAAGATCACGTTCCTAAAACTGCATGCTTGTAGTTTCAAAAGGTAACGCATCGATATGGACGTACTATAAACAAGCTTATAATTCAATATATGACATCTCGCCGAAGTGTAAACAACCTTGTTTTTCATAGTGTTAAACATGTTGGATTTTGTCCCAAAAATATGTATTTGCAGGGAAATTTACTGTACTACATTATTCAAAAGAAATCTAAAGCTGAAGCACACAGAATTCTTGTTAAGACTTACGGTGACCATGCTCTATCGGAAACAACTTTTAGAGAGTGGTTCAGACGCTTCAAAAATAATGATTTTGATGTCGAAGTTAAAGAATGCTCCGACGCACCTAAGAAGATTGAAGACAATGAATTGAAGGCAGTTATATCATGAAGACTCATGTCAAGCTCTAGCTGAACTTAAGAAATCATTAGAAGTTAATCACATAACAGTTTCGAAACGTTTCAAACCACTAGGAATGATTCAAAAGCAAGGATACTGGATGTCGTATGAGTTGAAGCCAAGGGACGGCGAACGGCGTCTTGTTACGTGTGAATATTGCTACAACGGCAGAAAAGAAAATTTTTCTCCATCGTATCGTAACTGGCTATGTAAAGTGGATATATTATGATAATCTGAAGAGTAGAAGATTGCGAAGTAAGCCAGGTCATGCATCAACATCGACAGCAAAGCCGAATATCTACGTTTTGAAGTTTCTGCGTTATTCTTGATGGGATCATCTGGGTGTAGTTTATTATGAGTTTCTCAAACTGAATGAAAGCATCACAGGAGATCGCTAGCGACTACAATTGATGCGTTTGAGCCGAGCATTGAAGAAAAAATAAGCAGTATACGATTAGAAACAAGACGAAGTGATTTTGCGGCATGGCAACACCAGTCCACGTGGTTCAAAACGAGGGGAAAAACTACTTGGACACGATTAAATGAGAAGTTTTACCACACACCCGCCGTACTCACTAGATATTACTCCGTCAGATTATTACTTGTTCCGATCACTGACACATAGTCTTGCCAAGGAGCAATTTTATTCTTATGGAGATGACAAAAAATGGGTCGACTCGTGGTTAGCCTCAAAATACGTGTCTTTTTCTGAGATGCAATTTAAATCTACTAGAAAGATGGAAAAATATAGTGGCTAGCTACAGACAGTATTTTCAATGACAATTTTCTTACTAATTATTTTAAATAAAACATTACTTTTCATGAAAAATCAGCGAGTTCTAATGTTCTAATTCAATGTTCTAATATATAAATGGGATATGGTTTTCCTCTGTCTTTTCTACAAATATTTTCACTGTTATTGGTCTGACAAGCTTCTTTACTTGGTACCCCGACCACATGACTATACTCGTGCTACTGGGTTGGCTTCTAGGTCCCACCCTTTTACCGTCAAAATAGTCAAATATAACAGTCACGTTTACTCTATCCTGTTCTTTTTTTTTTTCACGCTTCTTGCCTGTGAAACTCTCTTCCGTGTGCTTTGCTTCCCTGACAGCTACATCTTTCAAAAGTTTAAATGCAACGTCATTTGACATCATCTATTACCTTGAGTACCATCTTTCTCTCATTCTTTTTTTTACATCTCCTGTATTTTATTCCGTTTTATTTTATTTTTTTTTTTTTTTTGGTTTTCTTTTCTCTCACTGTAACCCCATGCGCATGAGTGGCGGTCCTGCCTTGGTTAGGTTGAAACGATTATAAAAGATAAAGAAGTGGTCACAAGCAACCACTCCACTTCTTCTATGCGCCGTTTCCTTTCAAGATATTCCGTTTTCTTGTGTTTTTTAGCTCTTAATAAATGTTATTTTTTCATTATTTCTCTTAAACCTTTTACCACCATCCATTTCTCAAGCTCACTGTGTAGGTCATGCATTATTTTCCTTTGTAACACTTGTCATCCAACAGTTCAGTCAGCATCAAATTTTCCAAGCACTCTTTCCTTATTAATTACCATAGAAACTTTAACTATATCTTCCATTTTTCTAAAACTTCGTCGTTACCCATATTTTCAAATTTTAATACTCTTAGTATCCTTCCGTAGAACATCATATCTATTACTTCATATTTCTTCATTTTCGAGCACTTGTTCAGGATTCACTGCCACATAGGAGGAAAAATATTACATAACAGTTCAGCATTCTTTGATTTCCTTCTAACGAAATTGATATGTCCTTGAAAGGGATGTATATATCATTCTAGGTATCTAGTGGTTTAAGCAAATTCAAACGAGTAGGTCAATCTAGTAAGTAGATGTAATGGACAGTACTCGACGTATGCACTATCCTGAAACCAAGGCGTAGATAATAGACGTAGACCAATAGTAGTAGACCTATCTACGTAGACCTCTATGTATCCTCGCCTTCATCTGTATTTATGGATGACACCAGCCAATCACATTATTGTGAAGGGGAACCAAGGTGTATGCATATTCAATACATATTCATTAAATCTGAAAATTTCATTATTTCATAATACTATGCTTTGATTTTTGGAATGCAATCATTAGTCATCTTAATATGAATTCGAATTACAGTGTCGCTCTTTCCGTCGTCTGATAAAACACGTCTCAGATATTTAAAATATTGCTTTTGCTTGAATTTGATATCTCCCAAAACCAAACACTGAGTTAAAAACCCTGAAACATAAGTTAATATGCAGGCAAACTTGTAAATTTTTTTATCCCACGTTATTCACTTCAGACTTTCGAAAATAGATAATTCCCTGTGATGTTTAAACAACACAATGCAAATACTTATAGTATTATAATTATGTAAAATAGTGTCGTGCTATTGCAAAAAATGACGTAACAGTCAGAATACCCGTTAAGTCAAAATTTGATCTGAACATATACTTATTCAGTATTTTTCTATACTTTGAAGATGAAGGAGTATTCACAGTACTTACATTATATGGACCAGGGGTCGGCAACTCATTCGACCCCGCGGGCCAGATAGTGTTATAATGACGGGTCGCGGGCTGGACGAAGGCCATTAATAAAAAATTAAAGAAAATTACATATGCAGCCCCCTGTTAACCTAAATATTCCAAACCGAATGAAAATAAACATTGAGAAAGCAGAAAAACAAAAGAAAATCTAAAATTAAAAAACACCTAACAAAAATTACTTTTCCTCAAGGAACGTCAAAATACTTCAAAGTGAAAAAAATCAACAGAAGTGAAATGGATGAAATTATGGCGTGTAGGTTTGAAACTGTTATTAAAAATTGTACCACAAACGAATCACAAACACACACATCAAACAAAAACGAAATACATATACCCATACATACGAGTACAAATAGTTTCAAACATATGCACTTACGCATGATAAGACAATAACATGGCAAATTGAAAAATTCCAGCAAATTAAATAGGGTAAGTGGCAGGGGTGTAGCGATAGGGGATTGCTGTTAGTGGAATGAAATAGAAAGCCGACTGAGACAAAATTGTCTATTTGAAGGAATCCCCGTCTAATGTCTGTCGCTGGTTGGTTGGTCAAATCGGCTCTCAGTTTTGTTTTATGTTTATTTGTTTATTTTCTTGCGCAGAAATAAAGGTGGTTGGGATTTGATCGTGTTGTTTGCGGTCATAATATTCAAATTCTGTTGAGTGGATCAGAGGAAGATAACAGTAGGCCTTTTGTTGAATTCGAAAGCCTCGTCTCTGATGTTAAAAATAGAGTCATTGGTAATCATACGCGCGGGCATATCAAAATATTTTTGCATGCCGGATCGGGCCCGCGGGCCGTAAGTTGCCGATCCTTGATATGGACCATTTTCCTAAATTTGCGGTCATGTTTACAAGGTTTCAGTGGATATAAACGTTGGTTAGTTCCAGTGACTTGACCCAAAGAGTTGTGAGTTCAATACAAGGCAACAGCAGTGGTGAACAAATAACTTCAGAGGGTTAAGTTAAAGGGAGATAACTGCATAGCAACCAGAGGTGGCATTGCACATGGACTGGGATTGATATACCCCAGTGACCCTAATAAAGCGTTAAGTTCGAAATTTCTAAAATCTGAAGAAGACCGTGGCGTAAAACGGGGGAAACCTCATAAACGTAGCAGCAAAGACGAATACAATAGTTCGAATAATGTAAGTAGTATATAATTATTAACTGATATGAAAATTATATTAAATTTGTTGCATAAACAGATTTTCAAATGAAGCACATCGATACAACACTAGAGAAAGGTTTTATTATAACTAATAGTCACAATATATATATATATATATATATATATATATATATATATATATATATTAATAAACGACTGACAAGGTGTGACACTATTGTAAAGGTGATAGTAAATTGAAAAAAAAAGACAGAAAAGCATTAATGATAAACTGAAGATATAATGAAGAACAGACGGAAAAAAATTGGAAAGAACGATAATTAAATTGTTTCGTCAGTCGGAGAGGTAAAAACAAAGAAACACTTGTTTTGGTCAGGACTCAAAATAAGTGACGGTATATTTTAAGTGTCTTCCGGAAAGAAATAGACAATATTTTTACGATCATTCAGTGACGGAGATTTGGCGACCTCTGGCCATGAATTAATGAGAACTAACGTTTAAGAGCAAAAAGGCTACCAAACAAAAAAACAAAGACAAACAAAAACAAATAGGAAAGAATGGTAATTAAATTTTTCGTCTGGTAAAACGCGATAAAACGTTCTAAATGAAGGGATTGACCCGTTTTCTGTCATTTGTTTGCCAAAGAGCTGGAATAATAAATTGTAGGTGCAAAACCAACCACACACAAAAGCACGATAAGAAATAATTTTGAAAGGATAATCAAAATTTGGTGGCTGGGCTATCCGCCTACCCTACAGGGGAGAGGTTTGATCAAATAACCAAAGAGGAAAAGACTCAGATTGAATTTCAGAGAAGGTGGAGGTCGTTCCATGACACTAGGTCAGTGATGTTGAGACGCACCTACATAAAGATGGAAGGGACAAGTTTGATCAGGTGATGAAAAACGAGAAGGCCCAGATGGATTTTCTGAGAATGCTGAGGACGTTCCGCGACACTAGGACCGTGATAGTGAAAGGCACTCACACAAAACTGGAAGCGGACGAATTTGATCAGAGACTAAAAGAATGGGAAGACTTGGTTTGAATTTCAAAGAAGGAGTGGCTCATGCATATTTAGACATGTACAAGGAGAGAACGTGCCAACAGGTTTAAAGAGATAAATATTAGAAAAACTGAGCCGACGCTGCCTCACTATTCTCTCTCTTTCTCTACGTGAGCGAAACAGAAGTAGAATATATATATATTTCTAAAGATGTACTGTTAGATATAAGAGACAATGTCTATTATTTTTAATCATGAGCCGTTCTAAACATCGTATTTTGGCTTTAATTTCAGGTCAAAATAAAGACAAAAGTTTTCCAACATTTGGATATTTTATTAAGTTGTTTGTAAGCTTTCGGCTCACATGAGCCATCTTCAGAGAGGTTACAGGGACGTTAACATAAAAACAACCACCATCAAAGATGATTTTATCTTGTGTTGACATAAAACTTTGCTAAGCAGCGATAACAGTTACCAAATAACAAACGCAGTTCGTAAATTTGTAATGCGGTTCTATGACGTCACAGAACGTGATAGCGCGAAATGATAACAGAAGCATATATTCAAATGCAATGTAATGTGTTATGACCAAATTTAAACGTGTTTTTTTAAGTGTGGTTTGTTTGAATCTAATGTAGATGACCTCCAATATCTGCGTTGTGGTGCAGTGGATATCGGCTCGGAACTACAAATCGGGGAGCCGAGTTCGAATTCTGAGCTGAATTCATTGCATTCACTTACGCGCAAATACCCTTGGGAAAGTTATTAATCCGTCTATTCCTTACAGTTATGGGTTAAATAACAGGACAGATTGGGTTCTATAGCCTTGGTCGGCAACCAGTCTACCGCAGAAAGCAATGGCAACCTACTGCGAGATAATCTTCTTTCGAGACATGATCGCCCAAACGTGTATCACGTATGGCACTTGACTGATGAGTGAGGATTATTGTATTGTTAACTAAATTCTGTCTGTTATTACCTACATGGTTATGTTTTTGTGAGAAATGTTGTTTAATTGTACTCTGATCAGAAAGGTGACAGGTAAGTTTACGGGAGAGCGTGGTTGTAGTAAAACCAGTATATGTAGTGGATTTATTATTAGTACCAGAGATACAATCTCTGAACGGGCATGTAAATTGATGCTCTACATTGGTTATATATATATATATATATATATATATATATATATATATATATATATAAACAAGGTTTTTTTTAATAATAGAGTGGATGATATCACTCATGAACACTTATTTTTACATTCGTTAGACAAGTGGGGTGATAGGACACTCCAAAGAAGAGAAAAAGAACATCTGCCTCCCACGACAACTGAGCTAAAACTATACCACACCAAGTGCTACACACACGTGTCAGCAGAATAGAGTGATGGAGTAAAAGAATGAGCAGCCAGCTACGAATTATGATTCCTTTAACAACTTTGGTTGTTATCAATCAACCCATGTGACTAACGCAGGATCAATGATGATCAACACTTGCATTGCGTGGTTGACAACACGTTTCTTTGAACCGCAACTACAAAACTTTCTATTTATACGCGCTGTTCTATCTACTTTGTCACAAGCGAAACCATTCTCTCCCCACGTCTTTATTTTCGATAATGCCTCACTCTCCTTTGCACATTTTTATCGGGTCTTTGATTCGATCATTTCTTTTTTTTTTTTTAATTGTGCTCTTCATTCCACACAATTTCCTTTTTCATTGAGCGTTACCATTTCAATTTTTGGCATTTCCTTTTTGGAAGTTCTTGTTAATTTTCTTGGTATTATCTTTTAGAATTTCTGCTATTATTGTAACTTTCTTTTATATAGCCTTTAGGCGTACCATGTCGTGATCTGCACGAATACATCACAAACGTGTCTATATTTGCGTCTGAAGATTTTTCATTAGAAATAAATGGTTAGGTTAACGTTTATGAAATGTGTTTATATATATATATATATATATATATATATATATATATATATATATGGGGGGGGTGCGAATGCGGGCGTGTGTTTGTGTATATGATGTCAAGTATGCGTAAAATTACATGCATCAACAGAAAAGACACACACTCAAACACAGACACAGACACACACACACACACACACACACATACATATATACATACAATTAAAGACAAGAGAAAAACTTATCTTAGGTAACGCTTTTGTCCTCTGAAAGACTTTATTAATATTTTTTTAAATTTAATTTTACCACTATTCTTACATGTTTCCAGTTTTCTGGAGATAAGGAATGTAAGAATATTCTATAATTATTGACTTTCCAAGCGCTTTCAGTCACTTCAGTGGTCATTTTCTTTAATGTTATTTTTTCGTTGTTGTATTTTATTCTCATGCTTTGGCTGTAACGTAATTTATTTTCTGTTTGAGAAAGACCGTTCTTTAAAAAGTATCACGTGACGCGTGGACATTACTTGAGCGTCTGTGTATTTTTAAAAACTTTAAGACTGATGTCGTGTACTTTTGTAAGGATAATTTTATTTGTTTATCAAATGATATAGTTCGGAAAATTATCGTTGGCAAATGTTTCTTCCATGGGTTTTAATTCACTCAAAATATTCTTTAAGAGGAGGACATTTTATCTGCTCGATTTCATAAATTTCTTATTACTACTATTTTATACATTTCCGGGCATTGGATATTATAGTTTCGAAGACAAGAGATCTTACTTGTGGTATTTTTACGCAGGTAAATGATAAATTCATTTGTTTCTGCTCTTTATGAAAATATTAATATAATATTAATATTATTTTAAATTAAAAGAAATGGGATTTTGTTATTGTCCATGAGTTCCAATTTTATTTCAGATGAACAACTTCGTCTTTATTTTTTCATACAAACAAAACTTTTTATCCAAACATAAATCCCCAGTTTATTGGTTTTTTAACACTTTCTTTTCGATGAAGAACACGAAAAATTAGATAGAGTAGGGCCTAATGAGTTTTCCATACTGACCCCGTTCATTTGGATGTAGATGTTACCGTTATGCTTAGAAAATGGATCTTTCCTTGTATATATATAGTCATCTGCAGACAGTCCAGTTTTGCTGTATCACAACTCATCAGCACAGTTAGACATCCGATTGCTTCTAGCCACGATAATATATATATATAACTATTTAAGCTCTCACACACTCATGTGTAGAATTACCAAATGATGTCAATTCGGTCGGGTTTCTATCGTGGCTAGAAGCAATCGGATGTCTAACTGTGTTGATGAGTTGTGATACAGCACAGTTTTGTAATTTGCTTAAAGCATTGTGTATATTAGGTGTATGGTTAGGTCTTGAATGCAGTCACAATGCGTTTAGTAAAATAAAAGAAAGTAAAGAAGTTGTTGGGTATTACCTGTTTAATTTCTTTATTTTACTAAACGCATTGTGACAGCCTTCAAGATTAACCATACACGACACACACACACATAGACACACACACACACATCTATATATATATATATATATATATATATATATATATAGATGTGTGTGTATATATCTATATATATATATATATATATATACACACATCTATATATATATATATATATATATATATATATAAAGCTGCGAACTAGCTTAGAAGTCACTCTGTATGTATGTCTTCTGATAGATACATATATATATAGCGTGTGTGTTTCATGAAATATGTTTGAAGATGTACTTCGGTTGAAATATGTTTGAAAACGTACGTCTGTTAAAAATATGTTTGAAAATATACTTTTTTTTCTGGTGAGACATAGAGACTTACGTTGTTAAACATTGTGTATATAAGAATTAGTCAAATAAATTTGACAAAATTAACAGCAGGAAAAATTACCAAGTTTATATTAGTATTTCTGCAGGTGAATTTAAACAACGTTACTATACACACACACACACACACACACACACACACACACACACACACACACACACACACACACACACACACTAAAACTCCTTTTCTAACCCCAATCTAAGATTTCAAAGAGCACTTTAAATATATATAGTGTTCATTAAAATTCTCTGTTTAACCTCCCTCCAATACAATATTTCGTCGTTCCTCTCCTCTCCTATTATTCCAGTAGTAGAATTTAAAGTAATTTTATCCCTACAATAGTAAAACGATATTATTTAAATCGGAAAACTTTTTAAACTTTTGGCAGAGCTGAATATTACATCATGTTTTCTTTTTCTCCATTTCCATTTTTCCCTTTTTCTTTCTGTGTTTCGTTTTTTATTTCATGTATATACCCCTTTCATTCCACTCTCCTTTAGCTGGCATGTCTTATGACGACTGTCTGGCGTGATTTTTTCACCCCCATCTCTCCTTTACTTTTCTCCCTTTCTACTCTGTTGTTTTTTTCCCCATTCTTTCTGTTTTTCCTTTCACGTATATAAATTCCTGAAACACGCTTAAATTTTGATTTCTTAATACAAATGTAAGCTACAAGTTCTTTTCAATGATCGTGTCTTGTAAATCATTTCATCGTTTTTCTTTCCTTTTTCTCTTTAAAATTTCACTTCTCGAATTCCATGCGCCTATTGATTTTCGATCCGGGCCAGAAGCAAATGGATGTGTCTAGCCACACTGATGAGCTGTGATACAGCGAAACAGGCTTATAGGTGGATGTCTAACATATTATGCTCTCATTACGATTGAGCTCTTTAAAGAAGAAAATTTTAAAAACATTTTCCATTTCTGCGATATAAGCAAAACTGTTCAGAAATGACTCGGTGACTGGCGTGTGTATACATTGCTTATATACAAAACGTTAAAAATTCCCTTCTCAAATTCCATGTGCCTATGACTTAGGGAGAAGCGACTCTGACTGGCACCAAATCAGTCCAGTTTCGATCCCAGCCAGAAGCAAATGAATGTGTCTAGCCACACTGATGAGCTGTGGTACAGCGAAACAGGCTTGTATGTGGGTGACTTATATATATATATATATATATATATGTGTGTGTGTATATGTGTATATATATATATAATACAAGCCCTAGTTATATATATATATATATAATTAGGGATTGTATTATTCTTAAACTGTGTCTTACAGCTAGAAACGCGTCTTTCATTTGTGTTTTCGATTTTTGTTCAACGTAAAGATATTGGTTTGTTTTTGTCTTCATTCAAGTTGGTCTTTTATGGAGTTATGATCTGAGATATATAAGGCACAAAAGAATGCCGTTTTAATAAATATACAGGCATCCAGTTATTGAAGTTTACACAAATCCAGTATAATCAAGTGCGGGAGGTATTCAGTCAGAAAATACATTGAAAGTGTTCTAATTTTGACGATAAACTTAAAACCACAATATTTGTGTTCATCTCAAAAACAATAATACCAAATTGTACTATACGAGCTCGGAGAGAAAAACAAAAGAAATCAACTCAGATAATTTAAAATCCAACAGACACCAATACTTACATACAACATCGTCGTTGTTCCTTTTTTCTTAAATTTTTTTAATTTTTACTCAGTGCGAATAGTTATTATGTCAATTTAATATTTATTAACGCATTCTTCTGACGAAGTGTTGTCTATAAAGGATCCTTAAAATGCGTTTTAAATTATATATATATATAAGTTCTGTATGTGCGTGGTGGTCCAGTGGATATCGGCACAAGAAACAAGAAATCGGATAGCCGAGTTCGAATTCCAGTTGAATTCATTGCATTCACTTACGCGCAAATACTCTTGGGAAAGGTATTAATCCGTCTCTTCCTTCCAGTTATGGGTTAAATAACAGTACAGATTGAGTTCTATAGCCTTGGCTGGCAACCAGTCTACCGCAGAAAGCAATGGCAACCTACTGCGGGATAATCTTCTGCCCAGTCAGTCATGTCTCTTTCGAGGCATGATTGCCCAAGCGTGTTTCACGTATGGCACTTAACTGACTGAATGTCAAGGGGGTGTTTTATATATATATATATATATAGCTCAGAGGTAGAATCGCCGACTGACGCCAGTTCAGTCGGGTTTCAATCAGATGTCTAACCGTACTGATGAGCTGTGATACAGCAAAACAGATCTGTCTGCGGATGACTATATATATATATATATATATTTGTGCGTGTGCGTGTTTGTCTAGCAACACTGATGATTTGTAATGCAGCGAAACAGGCTTGTATGTGGATGACAAATATATTATGCTTTCATTGTCATTGTGCTCTCTAGAGAAGAAAATTTTAAAAACAGTTTCCATTTCTGTGATATATGCGTGACTCTTCAGAAATGAATTGAGTTATTTATTTTAGCTCTTTCTATATCTCTGTTATGGTGCCCTATCTACATTGGAATGAACTCTTCCTTCTTCATAAATGCCTGCCTGCGAGACTTCCTAAAGGAGGCAGTCGAGACACAGTGTAATTTGACAGTTCGGACGGATAATTCTATCTGATGACTAATAACACTCTTAATTTGTATATATGTTCTGTTATTTTAATACACTGGTTCAACCTACCTTTTTTCGTGTCTTTCTTCCTGACCCTAACAGGACACAACAATCTCTAAATTGGACATTCTCTTACTCAACTATCTTGTTATTTAATACATGCCTCAATATATATATATAGTCATCCGCAGACAGATCTGTTTCTCTGTATCACAGCTCATCAGTACGGTTACACTCCGATTGCTTTTAACCCAGGATTGAAACCCGACCTAATTGGCGTCAGTTGGCGATTCTACATGTGGGCTATGGGCGTTCCGTAGAAGACGGCAGATTTTAGCATGTATATTGTCATTATACTCGACCAATAGCCAGAATGCTCTAATTCATTCGATGCGTGCATGCGAGAGTATAGTGTTGAGTTGCGATAATGCTTAGTGCCATGGTTCTTGTTTTATTTTCCATTACGATGTCCTCACTGTTCAGGGCTAATTTTCGTACCGCTGTTATGTCCCGATTTTATTCTTATTTATATAGAGCTTGGTGTAATTTAATAATTTTATATTTTTTTTATATTTTTGTGTAGTTCTACAGATGGTTAATTGCTTTTATTGTGTTGACTTCTTTTTGATATTGTATTATTTACTGTTGTTGTTTTTTTTTTTGCAGGTGGTTGATTTCTTTTTATTGCTTTTTATGATGTCATTTTCTATTTAGCGCGTGAATGGCTGTCCGCTAAATTGCTTTATAATGAGTTGGTTTCTTTTGGTTGACCTGTTTTTTTAGTATTAGGTTAATCTTCTTCTTACCGTGTTAGTATATACAAGTGTTTTGTTGAAAGGTGCTAAATATTAAAAATAGAGATAGAGCGTTAATACATATAGTAACACCGAAAATCAAAATAGGTATGATTCTGCTCATTTAACTGACAAATTCTTCATATTAGTAATATATATATATATATATATATATATATATATATATATATATATATATAGAACAAAAGTTTCGATATTAAATCCGTTGGACAGCTATTTCTACGAGGAAATCCTCGCTTTTTCAGCAACGGCGAAACCAAAATTTTATTTAAATTCAAATGTGTTACAAAATTTTATACCGGTAGAAGTCCCCAAAAAATATCCATACACCACAGGAAGTTTTGTTTAGTTTTTTTTTATATTTGGCTCTATAAATAGAATATAATATTTGCATCGAGCCCTGCACCTTGATCAATTTTAATATTAATGAAATTAATATTAATAGGATCAGGGTTTTGGGATTTACCTATACGATCATCTTTTCAGATTTTATATATATATATATATATGTGTGTGTGTGTGTGTGTGTGTGTGTGCGTGTGCGTGTGTGTGTGCGCGCGCGCGTGTGTGTGTGTTTGTGTGTGCGTGTGTGTGTGTGCGTGCGTGTGTGTGTGCGCGTGTGTGTGTGTGTGCGCGCGCGCGTGTTTAGAGAGAGAGGTGTGGAGACAGATAGGTAAATAGTCGCAATTTGATATTTTTAATTTCGTTCATGTGCGTTATTTTGGCTACCGTCTCTGAGAAAAAGCGTACAATAACGCAATTCTTCTTCTTCTTCTTCTTCTTCTTCTTCTACGTGCCATGTGCCCCCAGGACGTAGGCGACCATGGCTCTCCACGTTTCCCTATCCCTGATGGCTCTTAGCACGCCTTCTCCTGTTACACCGTGCAATCCTCGTTCCGTCATCCACCTGAATAGGTCCTTCAAATATGTTATCTGTTGCTTTCCCTGTTCTCTTTTTCCCTTTATCTGGCCTGCTAGCATCAGATTCTCCAAGCCCATTTCCTGCGTCTCCCAGGAACTTCAGCTGTCTCTTCCTGATGCCCAGTATTAATTTCATTTCTGTTTCCATCATTTCCAAGAGCTCATCATTGCTCACATGCACAATCAATGATATTCGCAGCATCCTTCTGTAGAAACACATTTCAGTTGCTTCAAGTTTTTCCTTCATCTTTGATGGTATTGTCCAGCATTCACTACCATTTTGAAGAACGGACATCACCTAGCCATCCAGCACTTTCTTCTTTGTTTCTGGCGAAATTGTCCTGTTTCTTAATACTCACTGCTCCTGGAATGCATCCTTGTGCTTTTAGATCTCAGGAATATAAATCTATAGAAACTGCTGTCATCGCAAAGTGAGGGGTAAGTTTGCTATATTGACTGCAATATGGAACTGATCCTCCTTTTTATATCCAATATGCTTCTGTAGAACCACATTTCAGTTGATTCATGTTTTTCCTTCATCTTTGATGGTATTGTCCAACATTCACTGCCATATTTAAGAACGGACATCACCTAGCAATCCAGTACTATCTTCCTAGTTTCTAGCGAAATTGATTAGAAAGCAGACGCTGAACTGCTTGACATTCATGCCGGAAGCTCTAATACGAACATTTCAGAATGTTTGGGCGTCAATGTGCAGACAGTGGAGAAAATTCTGAAAGAGTTGGATGAATCAAAGGGTGATGACGAAGGGGTTTGGTGTGATCACTGGTGATGGCGCAGTTATGCCTCCATGTATCTTCACAGAAGGCATTCGATTCAACACGGAGACCTAGACCAAATGCCCTGGAGAGGTGGTGCTGCTCTGGCTCCATACAGTGGCTGCTGAACGAGCCTTTGTCTTGCAACAGGATTCTTCACCAACCAAAGGAACCCAGTCATAGCTGTCAGACAATGTTTATGCCAGGTATTGATCTCACAACTCTTTGGGTCAAGTCACGGGATCCAAAAAACGTTTTTATTTACTGGGCCATGTGTCCGAGTTGTGAGTTCAATACCTGTCTACAGCAGAGGAGAACAAAACATTTACAGTTAAATTAAAATAACTAAGACATCCGGAAGTATCATGCCTCATGGAATGAGAAAAATCTATCCTATTGATAAAAATAAAGAGTCCGGTTCAAAATTACAGTTTTCTGAAGAAGGTACAATGGTCGAAACGTCGTGAATATGACGATAACGATGCGGGCAGCAGTCCGAACAATGTAAATAATATTATTTTAATCTGAATAATAACTCACCAAGGTATCTCTTTTCATACATTCCAGGTATTTAAAACAACGACTGTTAAAAGTTGCAAAAGATTATAAATTACATGAAGGGAAGGAATAGACTACTTTGAATTGAACAATGATTAAATCGAGTTTTTTTTTTTTAATGTTATTTTAATCATAGAGAAATTTATTTTCCGGAAAATCGTATAATGCATCGATATCGTCATTTCATTTTGTTTAAGGTTTCTGGATTTGGGCGATGAAGATTCTATTTATTTATTTCCCCCGCTAATATTCACCCAATTGGAGTGGGGGGCTACAGTATGGTGTCGTATGTGCGTAAGGAAGGGCAAGAATTTAAGTTGGTGTGACTATACAGGAAAAAAAGCGTTAACTGTAGATTTGAAAGGGTCAGTATTTAATTAGTGAATAATATTTCAGAGATCAGTCGGAGACGTCAGGAGTATTTAGAAGGAACCGGAAAGCCAATCCTATTCTAAATAGGAAACAAGGGATAAGCCTCAGCTCCTGTTAAAAAAAGAAGAACGTGTAGCAGGTCAAACTGGGTAATAGGCGAATCTATCTAGTTCTATTAAAGATGATTTGTCAGTAGCATTCGTCTATACGTTCCATTTTTTATGTAATTGTTATGGGGAAACACACCTATTCCTCAGATAATGAACTCTCCATTTTATATTAATACGAGTTAACAGGAAGTTCTGGAGAAGTTCTTTAGAGTTATATTGGAGTTCAGTAGTACTACTAAATATTAGTCGGCAGTTAGCCGAATACTAAGGAGTCAGCTTACAGTGGAAGATTACCAAGTTCCTAACATTTTGGGTACGTTAAGTCAATTAGCAACCGACGTAGCACGATTATAACCTTCCAATACAATACTGTACAAAAGTAATACAAGGAATACAAGGTATTAAGATGAAATTAGAAAATCCAAACTTAATGTTTATACTCGTGTATAATAAACATTAATAATAATAATATCAAGTTGAAAGCCGTACGCAATAACAGTCAATATTACCTTCATATGTAAGATTGATTGATTTTGACTCGTATCAACGTTTTGCGTGTGATTTAAAGCCAGAAACTATTTTAGGATTGTAAGAGTTTCTTGGCGATAATAATGATTAGTGTTACTAATTAACCCATAGTAGCAAGTGGAAATGATGTATTCATATCTGTCCTCAAGAGTATTTGCGTGTAAGTAACGTACTCAACTGGAATTGGAACACGAATTTCTAATTTCCAGTTCCGAGCTTTTACCGATAACACAACCTACACATCCAAGCCTACAGTACTTGTTATTCCAAGCAATCACTCATGTAGGTACTCACCAGCCTCGAAGTCGTTTACCTTCCTTGATCGTACGAATACTGTTGTTTCAAATTTATAGGGCCGTTTTTATTTATATGTTGTGGTGACCTACCTACAGATGGACTCTTCTACACCTTTATAATATGGCTAACAACTCTGAGTGAGGAGTCTTTGCGTCTGCTACTATTGAAACTGTCAGCACTCTGCCTTCGGGTAGAGGGCGCTCTCTGCTTCCAAGCAGGGAGCACTAACCCAGAGCGCTCTCTGCCCGAAGGCAGAAAGTACTAACCTAGTCGTGGTTCCGCCGAAGGGTAGAATCACGACTGGGTAAAGATAGACAAATATTTTTGTCCGGGCTGTATGACCCGGAAGACCCACATTAAAAAGAACTTGTATCATATTTTGCTTTAAGTGGGAAAGTGACTAAATACTGTCTGTGAGTAGTCGCCACAGAGTGAGTAAATGAGTGCGTCAGGATGCCTGCGACAGAAAGTATTCTCTAGTCCACGTTTACCTTTGTCCTACGTTTCCCGAGAATATACTATTCAACCTTATATCCGAGTCCGTGTTATCTTTCTATGGCCCTTTGGTCATAATAATATATATCAGCGATAGTAACAAAAATCAGTGTGGAATTGTATTATGTTCAGGGTTTTGTTAAAACTGCCTTTTCACCCGAGAACGCAAACCATGCCTTTATAGTAAACAGCGCAAATGACGCCATTTTAATCACAATTTCATTAAATTCTCAGTACCTGATTTCCTTACCTAAATAATATTTTTTTTCAATTCTTATTAATGTTAACTCAAAGTACAAATTTTTAAGTGCCTGCATGTAAAATATTTCAAAAAAAGATTAATGATTAATATTTTTTTTTATATGTTTAAACTAGGGTATGTTACACCTCTGGTTAGTAGTTGTGTAACTTTAATTGATGGTTAGTGTTCCAGGGTTAAATACAACGGTGATCATTGTAAAATCAAACACAGTCACTTTTGTGGATTCAAACCCGAGTCTTCGCCTTCTTTAGAGTCGATCGTGAATCATTGGGCCGGGAATTAATGCGCAACGGAACTGGGCTCATGCCTGTCGAATCACTGTAATGAAGCTGAAGATCTTAACGTGTGACATTTCAGCTTCGTTAAAATGATTCGTGAATAATGGGATCGAAAGTTATCTGGCAGCTGAACTTGTCCCATACCTAACGAATAAGTGTAATGAAGCTGACTCTCTTATGATGTGAAATATCTCTGCATCCAGATGTCCGGGAATGTGCGTTGTGGTGCAGTGGATATCGGCACGCTACGAGAAATCGGAGAGCCGAGTTCGAATTCCAGTTGAATTCATTGCATTCACTTACGCGCAAATACTCTTGGGAAAGGTATTAATCCGTCTCTTCCTTCCAGTTATGGGTTAAATGACAGGACAGATTGAGTTCTATAGCCTTGGCTGGCAACCAGTCTACCACAGAAAGCAATGGCAACCTACTGCGGGATAAAATAGGGAGTTACTTTTCAATCACTCTGTACTTATGCATATATATATATATATATATATATATATATATATATATATATATATATATATATATGTTAGTCATCCAAATACAAGCCTGTTTCGCTGTATCATAGCTCATCAGTGTGACTCGGCACATCCACTTGCTTCTGGCCGGGAACGAAACTCGACCGATTTGGTGTCAGTTGGAGTCGCTAAACCCTAAGCCATAGGCTAATGGAATCAAAGAAGGAAAATTTTAACGTGTATACACACGCCAGTTACCGAAAGAACTCAATTCATTTCTGAAGATTCACACATGTATCGCAGAAGTGGAAACTGTTTTTAAAATGTTCTTCTCTAGAGAGCTCAATCATAATGAGAGCATAATATATATATATATATATTGGCATCCGCAGACAGATCTGTTTCGCTGTATCACAGCTCATCAGTACGGTTAGACTCCGATTGCTTTTTTACCCAGGATTGAAACCCGACCGAAATGGCGTCAGTATATATATATATATATATATATATATATATATATATATATATATTGTGTGTGTGTCTGTGTGTGTATTTAGGCAGCATTTTGTATGTAAGACGAAAGCTTAGATTGGATTATAAAACAATTATGTATCAATATTGGAATTTTCTTTCTTCATATAATGATAATGCTATTAAGCTTATCAGACAATATACAAAAAAATTACATAAAATGAATTGACAAAAATTGTCTATATTATTTAATGAAATATTATATTATCATAACAAAACATGCCTTAGTATATATATATAAATATACGCACACGCACACACACACACGCACACACACGCACACACATATACATATATATATATATATATATATATATATATATATATATATATATATATGACTATAGTATTTATGCTCTCACACCCTGATTGAGCACACTGGAAAGTGGGAGACTTTGTAAACATTAGCCACTCCGGTATATACGCTTCGCTCATTCGATAATGAATTAGAGTACTCTAGCTATTGGGCGTGCTTATACGCGCTAAAAAGCCTACCTTCTTCTACCGGACGCTCGTGGCCTAGGTGTAGAACAGCCGACTGATGCCGATTCGGTCGGGTTTCGATCCTGGGTTAGGAAGTGATCAGAATCTAAGCCGTACTGATGATCTGTGATACAGCAAAACAGATTTGTCTGCGGATGACTATAGTGTATATATATATTTCTGTATCTTTTTCTAGATTTTTAGAATAATACTTTCATAAATTCTTTATATAAGAAAACCAACGAGCAAAAATTCTTGCCACATTAATTTTATTAGTCAATGTCCTCTTCGATACTGTAAAATTTCTGTAAAATTTCTTCTTGCTTCAAATATAACGGTTGACAAATTGTTTAACGATCACTGGAAAGTGAAAATTATTCCAAATGGAATTTCTTTATGTTGTAATGTCATCGTCATGCACGTATTAAAACATGAAAAAACTCTTGTTTTTATAAACATTTTAGAACATTACTTCGGTATTCTTAGTTGATTTTATCAATTGACGCTTTAAGTGTTTTAATGAGTATTGCCTCAGTCAGTTAAGTGCCATACGTGATACACACTTGGGCGATCATGTCTCGAAAGAGACATGACTGACTGGGCAGAAGATTATCCCGCAGTAGGTTGCCATTGCTTTCTGCGGTAGACTGATTGTCAACTAAGGCTATAGAACCCAATCTGTCCTGTTATTTGACCCATAGCTGGAGGGGAAGAGACGGATTAATACCTTTCCCAAGGGTATTTGCGCGTATATGATTGCAACGAATTCAACTGGAATTCGAACCCGGCTCTCCGATTTCTCGTTCCGAGTCGATATTTACTGGACCACAACGCACATCCGAATATTGCCTCAAGTATTTGTAATATGCTTTTCTTGCTTTTTTTTTTCATTTGTCTTTCTATTTAAATACGCAAAATATTATCCGTGAGTATGAACAGATTTTATTATAAATAGACACAATGTTTGCAATTTATTTAATCTGACATATATATATATATATATATATATATATATATATATATATATATATATATAGTAGAAATTAATGAATATATATCCATAGTTTGATAATTATTACTTTTTATAAAGCGAATAATACTGGGGTAGAGCTTTATAGAGATATAGTTATTGTTAGTGTTATAAAAATAATATATAGGACTGCGACTCGAATTAATTTATCAAACCAACGAATTGAAATAACTACTTAGTGCCACCACAAGATAATTCACACTCTTAAATATATTTAAAATTATCTCAAACCATTCACTATATACTATACTGTATAATCCCATCCCTATATAAATGATACACACCTCAAACCTAACCTCAATTAACGATTTCGTTACCGTTTACCCTCACGTTTAAATCAAGTAATTCCTCCTTAAGTAATGAAACATATGGCTTTACGTTACCCCCACCCGCATAAAGTTCAGTTTCTATATCAACAACACCCTTTAAGATAAATATTTTATTCTTTTAATTTAAAAATTCGTAGCATTTCAATTATAATATTAGCACGTCCTGTTCTATCTACATACTCACACTTACTCACAAATATACGTCTCATTATCTATTGGTTTGCACATATAAATCTTTTAAATTCTAATAATCTTCCAATCCACCACTTGTATTTAATATATATATATATATATATATATATATATATATCAACACCAGCAATAGCAATCAACTTTGATAAAGTAAAGCAGCTGGCGGACAGACATTCTCTTGAGTCTGGACACTGGAATTGATGAGCTGATCTAATTTAATTTCATTCATGATCACTTCACATCTTCAGAATTACTAAGATATTTTTCATTACATTCATTTTTGTCCCAATCTCATTCTAACATGAGAAAGAGAAAGCTAGCAGACTTCTATCGGCGAAACGCTAAGTTAATAAGTTTCCATTTTGACTCACCTTCTTCACACACACACACACACACACACACACACACACACATGTATATATATATATATATATATATATGCATATTAGGATCTTGAAAAGTTCTAGCTGTTTTTCAACAAATGTAGTTTCAGATGGTAATACATTTATAATAAAAATATACTATAAAAAAAACTAGAAATTCAGTATATGTCATTTCGCTGAAGTGTATCAACGTTGTTTTTATAGCGTTATACATGTTGCATTACGTGCAAAAGAAAAGTGTAGTTTCGGGGAAATTTTCTGCACTGCTTTATTCAAAATAAATATGCAGCTAAAGCACAAAAAATTCGTGTTGAGACTTAGGAAGAAGATGCTCTCTCGGAAACAACATGAAGGAATTAGTTTAGACGTTTCGAAAACAATGATTGTGATTTTGAAGATAAAGAATGCTCTTGAGCATCAAAATAGGTTTAAGACAAAGAATTGTTTTTAGTATTGCAGGACTGTAGGTGGTATTTTGAATTCCTCTTTTTATTGAAGACTCAGGTCAGATGCAAGCTGAACTTGCAGAATCATTATTTGATCAAACAACAGTTTCGAAATGTTTGGTATCATTAGGAATGATTCAAAAGAAAAATCATTGGGTAACGTACGATTTGAAGCCAAGAGACATCGAAAGTCTTGTCTTGTTTTTGCATCGTATCGAGACCGGCGATTAAAATTGAATACACTACAACCTAAGCGTACATATTGGGGTAAGCCCACGCATCAACATAGAAAGCAAAGCCGAATGTCCATGGTTCGAAGTTTCTGCTCTGTATTTGGTGGGATCGGGTGGGTCTAGTTTGTTATGAACTGCTCAAACCACAAAACCATGACGGGAAATTGCTATCAAAAACATGTTGTGCAGTTATTTTCGCAGTGGAGGCTAGTATTTGTGCCAAAATCGGTTCTAACAGCTTCGACGTACAAAAAGTTAAGAACTTGATATAATATGTATTACGCAGTGTAATCTTGCCAAGTCGCTGACTACTTTCGTATTCGAGTAACTGTCTACTACTATTGTCTAAAATCGACTGACACTCGTTCCTCTTACAATTCCTACTTAAATTAGGTGGGAGAGGCTATTCATTATAGAATAGGTGTTTCTCCATAACACAAAAATTGATTCGTTCAATGAAAAGTATTTAAAAGTTCTATACTATAATTGCATTGAACACTTTTAAATACAACTGTGTACAGGTCTAATTTAATTATGACCAAAAACTAAGTAATTCAGTAATTATGCATATATATATATATATATATATTGGTTGATTGACTGATTGTTTAATTACTTAGTTTTTACTCATAATAATATTAGACCAGCGCTCATTTGTAGTAAAAAGTGTTTAACACAATTATATTGTAGAACTTTTGAATATTTTCCATTTTCCATTTTCCATTTGTAAATGAGTTGTACATGTTCTAAAGTATAATTTATAATATATATATATATATTTATATATCTTTCTATATATGCGTATATATCTATGCACATACATCTCTCTCTCTCTCTCTCTCTCTTGTTATATGTATATACACTCTTACTCTCTCTTTCTTTATATATATATATATATATGTGTGTGTGTGTGCAATTCTCTCTTTCTATATATGCACATATATATATGCACACCTCTCTCTCTATATATATATATATATATATATATATATATATATATATATATATACATCTCTCTTTTGTACATATATATATATATAAATGTATATAAACATATTTCTCTTAAAATAAATACATAGACTTTCTCTCACTGCTTATATATATAGAGATCAATTTAATATATATGTATGCATATAAGTAGATTAATTTAATATATATATATATATATATATATATATATATATATATATATTGTATTAGTCATATATTATATATTAATATAAGTTTATGTTATATATATATATATATATATATATATATATATGTATATATATATATTAAATTGATCTGGTTATGTTTATTTTAATTTTCTCATTTTTTCCTTATGACGCGATTTTCTTCCGAGATGTTCTCTTTGATTTTGTGCTTTGCCCTATCCTTTATTCGTTTTTTATTTCGTCCATTTGTTTCTCTGACGCCTTTTAGTAAATCCACAAGGGAAGACTCGAAAGTGGAAATGTTAATCGAATGACACCGACGAAAACACAAGGCATCTTCCTGAGGGTGGACTGACAAATGACAAAACAGTCAGACCGACAGACAGAACGGAATGGAAAGCAACTAAATAAATACAGAAAATGCTAAAATAACGAGAAAAAAAATTTTAAAAAAGGAAATAAAAACCCTTCTTTAATAATTTACGATTTATGATTCGATATTTATAACTATTTTTTCTTCTGCATCAATTTTACTGGTTTAAGCAAAAGTGCGATTATGTGTTTATCTTCTCTCTCTCTTTCTCTCTCTCTCTCCCTCTCTCTCTCCCTCTTTCTGTGTGTGTGTGTGTGTGTGTGTGTGTGTGTGTGTGTGTGTGATTATTTAAATATCTTCAGGGATATAGTTTGCTTTTGATGTTTAAATACAACATCTTTGATAGATTCTCGTTTTCTCTCACAATACAACTTCGTATCAATTCGGCTCGGCTCGGTTCTGTTCGGCAGTGTTGTTCAAGAACCAAAATGTTGTTCGATAACCAAAGCATTTTTATATTAAACTGTCTGTTAGAAAACCAATTTGTTCGATATGAGAGACATTTGAGAACCCATGTTGCTTTCCACGCTGTAATTACTAAATTTATTGGCGAAAATAGACTGATTAGGCATAAAAAATTCGCAGTAGTAACAGAAAAAAGGAAATGTGCCGTTTATACATATAGTACCAGAGATGTTCTTGTTCCTTGGGCTCAGATTGAAAGTTCTGATAAACATGCATTCGTTGAAGATGAGCAAGTCAAACAACCGCCGAAAAATTTTCTAAGTTACACAACAAATACCAACCTACTGCTCATCTCATACGCGCATTATAAGGCATTTGAATAAACTTTAATACGTCAATCTCCACAATTTATTTTTCAAGCAAGGCGATAATACCATTAAGATGCAAGAGATTAATCTAAATTTATTTATAAATGAAACTTTGTCTTTGTGTGTGTGTGTCCGTTACCTATAGACTCCGAAACAGCTGAACCGATTTTCTTGAAAATTTACAGTTTTACTATAAGCGCCTACGAGTGTTCTTAGCTAGGTTTTGTGTCAAGGTACCTCCGATAAATATCGAAAATCGATAATCGAAAAAATCGGGTTATAGAAGGTGTGGTCCGATTTTAATCAAATTTGAGACACTCATAGACAAAGACATAAGAAACGATATTCAGAAGTTTCAAGGTTGCAGTTCTTACAATAGTGCAGAAAATCGATAATATATAGATATAAATGGTAAGATGTATGTGTGTGTGTCTGTTTATCTGCTTGTATGTCTGTATTTTTTCAGCCCTTTTATTTTAGTTTTTGTTTCGGGTTTGGCTCTAAGTAGATATAATTGTAGTTCTTAGTCTCAGCCATACTATTTACTCAGAGGACTTATTTAGCCTTCGAAATTATTTGATATCGATACCAGGAAATCAAAATTTGACTTACATCCATTCATTTTTCTTTCAGTCTACGGTTTCGCTTTAACTGGGAACAACTGTTGCTTTTTGGGCTTTCGTGCCAACGTCCAAAGAGTCTGAGCTCCAGGACCATCGATTAGTTTTAAAGCTTTCATTACACCTGAGCAACGCCGGGATATACTGCTAATGGAATTAAAAAAAGAATCAGATGATTTTAAATGGAACTGGAAAGATAATCTGAAACAACAAACAGTGAATAAACCTTTACTCTTGTTCAAAAAAAGACGCACGTTAACCAGGCGATAGGACAAATTGTCTTGTCCTATTGAGGAGAAGAATAAAATAAAAATATATTGGAATGAAAATAAAATGGCTCGTTATTATTTCAAGATATTTCTGTGTAATTTTGGCAAATACATCTGTTAGAATGAGATTTTAATGTTGTTATACTTTTTGCGTAATTTCGACGACAATTCATCCATCGCACTAAGTCGTAAATTTATTCAATAGAATCGCCATTAGCTTCAAGCACGGCTTCCAGACAATTTTGAAATCAACTGAGATTTTTGTGACTGTACTCTTGTTTAAGTTGGACATTAGTTGCAATAATTGTTGCGTTCGGTTCATCTTTGGTCATAAAGGAGTTTTGATGGTCACTCGTTTAACTGAGCCCCACATATAATAATTAAGGAAGTTGCAGTTCAAGATATTTCTGAGTAATTTTGGTAAATATATAAGTTAAAATATGATTCCAATTTTTTCATTTTTGCGTAATTTAGTCGAAAACTTATCCATCGCACCCGCTTAATCACTCTCTCTGTCTCTCTATGCCTGTCTGTTTGTCTCTCTCTCTCTCTCTCACTCTCACTCTCTCTCTCTCTCTATATATATATATATGCATATTAATTAATTAATTAATTGAAACAACTACTTTAATGTTCACTGGTTAACAGGGTGTGATCGTTTTCTATCTTTTCCTCAGATTAGATAATTTGTGGTAGCGTGAAATAATATGAATCTATTTTCCGTGTGTACGATAAAATTTGTTTGGCCTTAAAAAATATTCTGTCATCGTGATTGCATTTGATTTTTTCTTGACCAGACACTATTGTTTAAACTGTCGTATACACAGGTCAAAAAGAAAAAAAAATTGAAATGGTTTCGAGACGACAAACATCTTTTTTGCTAATTTGAGGGAGCTGAGTTGTAAATTGACCTTACTTTTTATTGGTTAGCTACCGTTTTTTGCTTCATTTTTGGAAGAAAAAAAAGGCATTTTTCTATTTGTTTTCTGTATATATGATGGCAATATCTCTTGAAGTAAAATCATAGAAACCTCGTATTAAACCAAGAAATATTAGTCTTCTTATTCAGAAATACTTTTCCAATAACAATCAGACCCTAAGTCTTTAAAAATAACATTAAATATAGCAAAACAAACAAAGTATTTTCATCAAATCACTTAATAAAACTAACATCAGAATAAAAACATTCGTCAACATGAAAACTATTGAAAAATGTTTTCTTTCTTGCCTGTCATCTTCAGTATTAAGTTCCTTTTTATGCTAGTCAGCCATCATCTCACCGTCCTTGATAGCCCTCTTCCATTGTTTCTGTATACGGAAGAAATCGTTATCTTTGTTCATCATTCATATCGCCTCAATTATCAGAAAATTAATCAGGATTGCTATGTAAAATATAAACCTTAATAGTCATATTAGCATTTTACTGATAAAGTATATTCGTTAGTTTGATTTTTGCGATAAGTTAGAAAAAACCGGTACTTCTATTTTTAAAAAAAGTTGGAAAAAATTCGGTCTTTCTATTTTAAAATTTTTTTTACTCAAAAACACATTTCTTATTTTAAAAAAATAGTTTGTTTCAGGTGGCTGGCATAAATTGCTCGACCTACCTGAAAATTTATTTGTTTCTACGAATTTATTAAATAATTTCGCGATCATCCCAGATTGTAAATTGATTTTTTTTACCAAAAATCAGCAATTTCAGTAATACAAAAACGGCAGCTAATCATGAAAATCTCACGCCATTTTCTGAATTTGCAACATAAAATTAGCTAAAAAACGTGCATTTTTTCTTGGCACCAAAATCGTGTTGACCAGCATTATTTGTCCTACGGCAATGGAAATTATTCCAAAAAAATTCGAAAGATGTGACGCTGTAAAAACACACATGCAGGCCTTACAGGGAGAACGCGGATATTGTTGGTGTCAACCTTTTAACTGTCAGTTGTGTTATCAAGGAAACAAAGTAGATCTATCTGGCCAAATCGTAAAGGTAAATGCGGTTGGAAGAGAAAACACCAAGAGTCGACTTATACGTGATCAGGGAAAGTGTGAAATCCTTGGAAGACATTATTCGTTTTGATTCAGTTAATTTTCTTAAGGTTGTGTGTATCTATAGACAGGGTGTCCAGAAAGTTCGTGTGCACTTTAAAAGAATTATAACTTTATTTGTATTTGCGATAGAAATAATTTGTAAAAAAGATTAGAAAGAAGAGAATGTATATTACTTAAGGTTTTATTGAAATTTTATTCAAGTTTATATGTCCTCCATGATTAGCAATACAAAGGGTACTACGATTTTGAAGTTCACAGATTTACAGCAATACCTGAAATCACATAAGTTATTTTAGCTTTCAAATCTTCTAATGAACTAGGTTTTGTTTCATACACACTTATTTTCCTATGTGCCCATAAAAATCTAATGAAGTTAAATCTGGCGAACGGGGAGGCCAATAAAATGATCCACCCCTTCCGATCCATCTGTTAAAAAATTCCTGATATAGAAACTGTCTAACACGCAGAGCAAAATGACAAGGAGCTCCATCTTGTTGAAACACTATTATCTTTCAAGATTAGTTGTTGAAGCTCATATTTTACAGATTATTTCTATCACAAATAGAAATAATTCGCCGTCGAAGTATGTGAAGTATTTTGTATAACTTGTATAACAAAAGGAAAGATATATAAATGTTATGGATAGTAGAAATGGTTAGAAAGAAGCCATCAAAAGTGTTGTCATTATCGTAGGAAATAATTTGGGCTTCTTTCTACCAGGCATTATTGAGAATCCTATATTCTACTTTTAAACAAACATGTATCGTATACGTGAGATGTGTATAACATTACAAGTTAAAATGTTGTGACGCCTCTCGCGGCTGGTCGTTGATGGCGTCGATTCAGTAGCTGGTTTTCAAGTTGACTGTTCCAACGGTGATCTCCACTGCCAACATTGTGAACTTTGATATCAAGGAAGTTACGTGAAATTCTCGCTAGATGTCTCTCCGCCAAGTCAAGTCAAACTGGATGCATGCGCACAATTGGTCAACCGAAATGGCACAAAAATAATTAGAATTACGCCTGAATCAGTTGTAGAAAAGTTTTTATATACAAAAAGAAAATAGAGTAAAATAATCACCAATCGTTTTCTTCCCAAACCTTGTTCCTATCAAGCTGGAAATGAAACGGAAATGTCCACCAATTTTTCTAAGTAATAATTTGCGAAGAGTTTTTCTTCTTATCATTAATTCAAGTCTCTGGTTGGCGATATCACTTCACTACAATCAGAGTTTTACGTTTGTTTCGATTCAAAATGTCTTTGTTTCGTTTCACACCGAAGATATACGGAAACTGCCAAAGGATTGACTTTGAAAGTGGTGGGTAAGTGCAGCAACGGTGGTCAGACGTCTTCGGTTCCATACTTCGGACTGGATCTTGAATCCGAGCTGGGTATGAATTAGTTTTGGTCCCCCGGGGTTTTGATTTTATGCTGGTCTCTGCTCTACTGGTGCGGGGCATGACGGACACTGGGTGTCTATGCAAATCTAGTTTTGCTGGCCCTTGCGTCCAATGAAATCATTTCCCAACTTTGGGGCGGAGTTACTTATTCTATTTTCTTTCCTTTTGGTCAACATTACTCGTTTTGGGTTGGATTTTTATGCCTTCAATTCCTTTCTCAGGAAAATCCCAATTTAGTTATTTCTCATAGCAAAAAATCCTTAACTTTGCACTTGTCAAAGACGCCTGAATACGAAAAATCTCTCTCTGCTTTTGTGACAATACTTTCTGACATTTCTCAGCAATGTTTATTCCGCATAAGTTTGTTAGAAAACACAAAAACAATAGAATTTTCATTTTATCTACTGTTTCATTAAGCCTATCAATTGCACCTCTCTTATTCGTGCTGTTTCCGCTTGTCAATAATGGCCGTCTGATCCGATGGACTTATCTGACTCGGCTGGTTAGAAACAATCACACCTGCAATCTTTTATTTCATATTTACTTTCAGCTCGTTTGTAATTTTCCTTTTTTTCTTCTGTTCATATTGGAACAGGATAAATTTATTTTCTCTGTTCATATTGGAACAGAACAAAATTTCCCAGTTGTTTTTTTTTATCTATGAAAATTAATAATGCAATTTAATATAATTTTTTTTTCGTTTGATCTGTGATAATTAATAATGCAAACTAATATAATTTCTTCCGTTACGGCCATGCTAAATATAGTGTTATAGCGTTGCGAAATGTAGAAAGGGTGCGCTAGCAAAACATCTCTAACCGATGGAAAGCAGCACAATCTTTTCAGGCCCAGATCGTGCATTTTTACTTTAAGATCAATAGATATGAGAAACAAGCTTGACTGGGCATAGGTTATTACGAGAGAAAACAAATGGACTTGAATACTAAGTCAGAAAAATAACACTATTTTAATCTTAGAAATTACAAAGTCAGCTTGATTTGGAAATCAATATTGGCTATACAAAATTTTAACCTCAACACGTAACTTTTTAAAAAAATCATTTCACCCAAGCATGGCGCGATGGCCACCAGTGGAAAAGAGTCAGAGAAATAAATACAGGGTACAGAGGTCGGATAAAAGATGGATAGAATTCAAGGAGACAGAAGATGGCAGCTAATGTTGCATTTGAAATTTTGTCGATTGTAGCTATCCGGGAAGCAAACAAACGGATAGGAGTTGCACAGACGGGAAGTACGAGAAAAGAAACTGATGAGTAGAATAGGAGGTTACGTTTAACTATATGAACTGGAAAAATATGGGATATTAATGCCAACCTAGTAGAACGCATAAATACAGGGCAACCGGGAAAAAAGGAATGTATATTTCAGGCGTAATTCTTGAATGCATAAAGCAGGCCATTGTAGATTTACGCGTGTCTATGTGCATTTGTGGGTATGTTTTTTTTTATGTCCGTATGCATGTTTATATACGTATTATTCGTGAGTGTGCAGATGCATGTCTGCATGAGTGTAGATGGCTGATCACACGTGTGTGTAAATATACGTACTTGCACGCGTACGTGTGTAAATGCGTTCATGCTTGTACATATGTCTGTGCCAATGTTTTCGTTTGCGTGTTTATTCGTGCGTGTTTATATACATATGCGTGTGCATACACGCATGTGTTTCTGTGCGTATATATGTGTGTTCTTGTATGTGTAAGTATGGGCATGTTCGTGTGTTTGTGCGAGTGCATTAGTCCGTGTA
Organism: Ascarosepion bandense; assembly: GCA_037127315.1. Taxonomy (NCBI): domain Eukaryota; kingdom Metazoa; phylum Mollusca; class Cephalopoda; order Sepiida; family Sepiidae; genus Ascarosepion; species Ascarosepion bandense. The sequence goes on from JBBBDQ010001156.1 coordinate 1,921,103, forward strand.
CTTATTTTGGGGTGATATTCGTCAAATTAGTTTGCACACAGTAAGGAAATTGAAAAAAATATTTCACTTTTTGTTAAAACATTGTCGTGGTTAGAGCTGGAAGAGGGAGAAAAAGAGTAAGAGAAAGGAAAGGGAGGAAGATAAAAGAGAGTGAGTGCGTGTCTATGTGTTGTTGCTGTTGTTGTTATGTGTGTGTGACGGTAAAAACTTGCGAAATAGTATTTTTTTAGGTATTTGCTTGAAAAAAGAAAAGATGAAAGGAAATAGGCACAAAGTCCTAAACAATGTGTCCTTTCAAATTATATTTCTTGTACAGTCATGTGATTATGGAAGCAAAAGGGACTTTTTCCTTGAACAGCAACAAATATACATATATTTATCTCTCTCCCTCTCTCTCTCTCTCTCTCTCTATCTATCTATCTATCTATCTATCTATCTATCAATCTTGCGGATATATCATCCACTTAGTCGAACAAACAGAAAGAATACAGGCATAAATATGCGTGAGCGATTATGCATAGACATGGTATATGTTATTTTGAACACACACACACACACACACACACACACATATATATATATATATATATATATATATATATGCTAGCAGTATAGCCCGGCGTTGCTCGGGTGTAATGAAAGATTTAAACTAATCCATGGTCCTGGAGCTCAGACTCTTTGTACGTTGGCACGAAAGACTAAAAAGCAATAGTTGTTTTCAGTTAAAGCGAAACCGTAGACTGAAAGAAAAATGAATGGATGTAAGTCAAATTTTCATTTCCTGGTTTCGATAACTGCAACCTTGAAAATTCTGAATATCGTTTCTGATGTCTTTGTCTATGAGTGTATCAAATTTGATTAAAATCGGACCACTCCTTCTATAAACCAATTTTTCGATTATCGATTTTCGATATTTATCAGGGGTATATCGACACAAAAACTGAGTAAGAACACTCGCAGACGCCTATAGTACAACTGTAAATTTTCATGAAAATCTGTTCAGCCGTTTCGGAGTCTATAGGTAACGGATACACACACACACCGACACACACACACAGACAAAGTTCCATTTATAAATAAGTTTAGATTAGATTATATATATATATATATATATATATATATATATATATATATATATATATACTTAAGCGTTGTATTGTATTACATCGAGCACTCTTTTATTGGCAATAATACGATATGTGTGTATGCATGTATGATTTCTTATATATAAATATATATACATATATATTCACCACCTTACACACACATATATATACAAGTTCACAAATTAAATAAATTTTTATATATATATATATATATATATATATATATATATATATATATATATAGATAGATAGATATGATATATACAGAGAGTTTTGTATATATATATATAGAAATGTAACATATGAAGCTAATATATATATATATATATATATATAATTAAATTCGTTATTGTTATAACCGAAGGGCCATAGAAAGATAACACGGACTCGGATATAAGGTTGATTAGGATATTCTTGGAAAACGTAGTACAAAGTTATACTTGGACTGGAGAGTACTTTTTCTCGCAGGCGTCCTGACTCACTCATTTACTCACTCTGTGGCTATTACTCAATGACCGTATTTCGTTACCTTTCCACTTGAGGCAAAATGTGACAACAAGGTCTTTTTAATGTGGCCATATCTGTCCATCTTTCCCTAATTGTGTTTTTACCCTTCGAAGGAACCATGATTGAGAGAGCGCTCTCCACCCGAAGACAGAGAGCTGACAGTATCAACAGTAGCAGAGGCAAGTTTGCAACTACTACTCAATGACTCCTCACTCAGAGTTGGTAGCCATATTATAAAGTTGTGGACGAGTCCATTTGTAGGCAGGTCCCCACAGTTATACAATTAAAAATGCATTGCAATGTATTTTTAATTTTTAATTGTATAACAAATTTAATTATATAATTATATTATGCTCTCTAATATGTATTGTACTGAGCACTTTTAAGAAAAAAAAAGAAAAAAAAATACAAAATCGTAAGATCTTGGATCCTCTTTATCTGTGTTTATCTTATGAAAGATATCAACTGACATATTTATTTTTAAAAATTTTTGTTTGAATATTATTTTTAATGGATCCTCATGCTTGAGTAGAAACTATAATTAAACATTTCTGTTTATTCGGCCAGATCATTTGAGAAATCATGTTAGAAAAATATGTATCTTCCGCCAAGATACAAAACTGCGAGACCCATTAAATTAGGAGAAGTCCTTAACAGGTCTTACCAGTCAAGTATGGAAAATTTAATGGTTTAACAATTTCGAATCGTGCCGTAAGTGCAAAAGTTATTGATTTCTTACAATATTCATATCGGCTCCTGTTCGTATCCTAATGTAAAGAAGCATAAACAAAGACAATATTACAAAATCTTACAGAAAAGTTTCGAAATTATATGAACCAACAAATTTATTTTAAATTTATTTGTTTGAAAATTATCCATTAACAATAAAAAGTACTCATTAAAAAAAGTATCCTTTAAAAATAATACTTGTATCGTTCATTCAGTAATGAATTTAAAACTCTCCGCTACTGGCGTGTGATTACATTGTATATAAGACGCCAAAGTTCGCGTCTCTCTACCATGAGCCTATAGCTCAGGGGTAGAATCGCCGACTGATATCAATTTGCCCGGGTTTCAATCTTACTTAGACACAATCGGATGTCTAACCGTACTGATGGGCTTCGGATAACTGTATAGCACCAAGAAATTCAAATGGAACCTCATTAAACGTCAAATGCACACAGCCAAATAAGAAGATCCAAATTTTGGAGAATTTTTGTCTTTAATATCAACTGAAATTAAAGCCAAAATATGACGTTTAGAAACATAATAGACATTTATTGTCTCTTCTATTTAACAGTATATGTTTAGAAAATTATTTGCTGCCTCGATACACTAAATATAAATATATATATATATATATATATATATATATATATATATATATATATATATGTAATAAGAAGTGTGAGCTTGAGAAGGACCTCCAATCCGTGGTGGACTGGGGTAAGAAATTTTAATGCTTCCAAAACTGCTATCAATTAACCATCATAGACAATCGCTCCTACCTCCCATTAGCATGGAACAGGCTAGCTTCCCTGAGAGTAAAACACTACGCCTCCTTTGTCTCACACTCTCAGCGGACCTCAATTGGAATGACTATATCGAATCCATTGCAAAATCCGCTGCTATGAAAGTCGGTTCTCTGTGCAGGGCCAGGAAATTTTTTCCCGTCTGAGTCCATCCTACACTTATATAAATCTACCATCCGCTCGTGTATTGAATACTGCTGCCACATCTGGTCGGGTGCCCCTCCTATTCTCCTCGGGGTTCTTGACAAAATCCAACGGAGAATCTGTTTATGTGATTGATACCGACTTGGCAGCCCGGCTGCAGTCTCTCTCTCACTGGCGTGATATGACTTCCTTGTGCCTCTTCTATAAATACTTTTCACTGCTCCGATGAACTTATATTACTGGTACTCCCTCGGTATAAATTTGCTCGAGATACTAGATTAGCAACTAGGTCCAAACCTTTTACAGTGAAACAGATAAAATGTAAAAGCAAATTCTACTCTAACAGCTTCTTTTATCGCACCTCCCGCCTGTGGAATTCCCTTCCATATACTTGCTTCCTTGACAGCTACAATCTCCAGGAATTCAAATGTAAGGTCAATAGACATCTCTTATCAAATTAACTCGCATCCATTCTCTCAAACTCTCATTCCATCTACCCCACCCTATCCTCGGTATTCTCATCCGTCTATTACCCTCCTCCCGACATTTATAATAACTGACCACCTTTTCTCATCCCTTCCCCTATGAAACCCTCTGCGCAGCAGTGGTAGTAGAATGCCTTCCTTGGGGTGAAATGATTAAAAACATACAAGTAGAAAAAAATCAAATCAGTAAAATAAAACATAATAAATAAGAGAAAATAAATCAAATGTTGGTGTGTTTGTGTTTTCTCACATCAGCACGTGTATAAATGGATAAACAAATAAAGAAAGAAAGAAAGAAAGAAAGAAATAGATGAATGAATGAATCAAGTGCTTACCCCAATTTGGTTTGGGGTTCCCTCATTAGTACTTGAAAATTATCTTCTAGGCGCCTTCTTTATCTATATCTATCTATCTATCTATCTATCTATCTATCTATCTATCTATCTATATTGTGAACAGATACGTTTTTATATCAATATTAAAACCTATATTAATGCTTAAATCGTTTTGAATTTTCTGTATCTATCTGTTGTTTTTTTTTGGGTTTTTTTTACATAAGACATATAATTACTTACTAATGTCTATGTATATATCAATTCATAGATAGATATATACATACATATATTGTAACCCGAAAAATCAAAACAGAATGGGGAGGAATTTCACACTGTTAGCGATCACCAGATGTGATTTGTTGATCGCTAAATAGAGGAAACTGACAGTCATCTTGCTATGGTGATTTCTGTCTTCAGAACAAAAACTAAGTTTCTTTGCAGAGAGAAATGTCTACTCATGAATACACATACACAGTGCGTATGTGCTGTTCACAGCATGTCCAAAAAGGGATGTCATCCCAAATGACTATTTTCATTTTCGAAAATGTTTATATGGTTGACCGAAAAAAATTTAATCAAATCTAACCGTCCTTTTCTCTACCCTTCCTTTCTTTCTCTGTTCCTTTGGCTATATATATATATATGTGTGTGTGTGTGTGTGTGTGTGTGTGTGTGTGTGTGTGTGTGTGTGCTTTGAATGTGGATTTTCAAATGTAGGAAGATCAAAACAGATCCTTTATACGCATGCGCGCACATGCGCATTATTGTAAATACCTGCTGCTTGTGACGCTTTTAACAAAGCGGAAAAAGCATCGAAAACATCTTGCATAAATGACGCTGCGATTGCACGTAAAATGTGTGTTTCGTCCCGATCTTTATTTAACCAAACACAGCGTGGTTTCCTCTACACGTCACGAGGTAAAAGTGAGAAAAAAGAAATAACGCCGTTCGTTAAAAATGATCCGCAACAAAAACAATTCCAGCATAAAGTCTTTCTTCCCCCTTCTGCTGCTTCCCAAAAAGATGTCTTCTGTTAAAACTGATTCTTCTCAACGTCTTTGTGTGTTTTTGACGAATGCAAATCTAAGGTATGTTATTGTATGCTGCATGGCATCGAATAAACTACTATGGATAATAAATACTGATCTAGCAAATTCCCCTACACCATTTTACCATAAAAAGACGATATAATAGGCGTGATGAAATCTCGTGGGAATCGTTGGTGTAGCTTTGTCTGCCGAGTCAAGCAGGCGAAACTTTACAATTAAGGATCAATAAGTCACCCTTTACAAAATATAAGCCGAAAATAATTTTCAGAAGTATAAATACATCTATCTTCTATCTGTCTATCTATCTGTGTATCGATCTGTGCCCCCACACACCTATATATATATATATATATATATATATATATATAGAGAGAGAGAGAGAGAGAGAGAGAGAGAGAGTGAAAGGAAGGTAGATATATATAGACAAAAATGATTTATAAATATATATAAAATTTTCTTAATCAGAACTATCAGGTGCATGTGTAATTACATCATCAATTTACATTAAGTTAGTCTGATGAAACCCTAAGCAAACGAAACACGTCACACAAAACTTTTTATCATTAATTTTCCTAATACACACACACACACACACACACACACACATACACACACACACACACATATATATATATATATATATATATATATTAATAATAATAATAATAATAATAATAAAACCGATTCTGTACGTATTCTAATCTTAAAATGTTACACAAGTAATTTTTAAAGACCACGAATAACCAGCAGAATCTAACTCCGTTATTGTCCTCGGCTATAGAGCTTTGGACAAAGAGGGGAAAAAAAAGAAAACTGCGTAGGACCGACAATACATACAGACATACAGTTCTTCACAGCAAAGAAAAAAAACCCTCAAACGGAACTGACGAGCCGTTGTGCGAAACCGCGGTAGGTCTTGGCGATCTTGTGATTTTTTTCGTGTATATATATATATATATATATATATATATATATATATATATATATATATATACTAGAAGTATAGCCCGGCGTTGCTCGGGTGTAATGAAAGCTTTAAAACTAATCCATGGTCCTGGAGCTCAGACTCAGCCGAAAGAATATTTGTGTGAATTTTGGTGAGAATTGGATAAAAATTGTGGATTTGTATAAAGGACATACAGGCAGCTACACAGACACGCACACACAAACATCTTGCCTTTTATATATATATATATATATATATATTATCGATTTTCTGCACTATTGTAAGAACTGCAACCTTGAAAATTCTGAATATCGTTTCTTATGTCTTTGTCTATGCGTGTATCAAATTTGATTAAAATCGGACCACTCCTTCTATGAGCCGATTTTTTCGATTATCGATTTTCGATATTTATCGGGGTTACCTCTACACAAAACCTAGCTAACAACACTCACAGACGCTTATAGTACAACTGTGTAAATTTTCAAGAAAATCGGTTCAGCCGTTTCGGAGTCTATAGGTAACAGATACACACACAGAGACAAAGTTCGATTTATAAATAAGTTTAGATTAACCTCTTGCATCTTAATGGTTTTATCGCCTTGCTTGAAAGATAAATTGTGGAGATTGACGGATTAAAGTTTATTCAAATGCCTTATAATGCGCGTATATATATAATAAAATATCATTTTAAGGTATGTTATATTTATGGAATGAAAGTTTTCAATATCCAGAGTATATGTAAATGAAAGTTTTAAATATCCAGTATATGTAAATATAGGCATGTACTTCGTCTCCCAACTGAAAGGTGATGACACAGGGTCAAGTATAGTGTGGGAACCCTAACGCATACGCTCAAGCCAGGGCCAAATATTGCCCAGCGGTTGCGTTGGCCTCGGCCGGGATTACAGTTCAACCCCTCTAGTGCAATGGGTGTCCCAGGACTGGATACCTCTTAGCATTTATTTTTCTCACAAGCGTATGTCTTCGGACAGAGAAACTACTGAATCACACTCTATCCGAAGACAGAAATGCAAGTGAGATATAATGATCGCTACCTGGTAGGTGACAGTTCAGTCAGTCAGTTTAGTGCCATACGAGATACGCGTTGGGCGATCATGTCTTTTTCGAGACATTACTGCCTGGGCAGAAAAGTATCACGCAGTAGGTTGCCATTGCTTTCTGCGGTAGACTGGTTGCCAGACAAGGCTATAGAACCCAATGTGGAGGGAAGAGACGTATTAATACCTATTCCAAGAGTATTGGTGTGTAAGTGAATGGAAGGAATTCAAGTGGAATTCGAACTCGGCTCTCCAGTTTGTCGTTCCGAGTTGATATCCACGGTACCATAACGCACAGGTGACAGGTAAGTATATATATATATATATATATATATATATATATATATATATATATATATATATATAAGCAGCATGAACACAGTGATTAACACTTTGATACTTGAACGCAATGTTCACGCCAGGTAATCTGGAAAATAATTCATATATGTTAGGATATTGGGGTCTTACGGGTAGGAAAGTCAGTTATTTGCGGTTTGTTGTGTTATTCTGGCAGTAACTGAATCTGCAAGAACGATTTTTTTTTTTTTGAGCGTTTCATCCCGAGCAAGGCATGTCACTGCCGCTACTGCGCAGGGGGCTACATAGAGTGGAGAAAGGATGGTTAAATATAGGAAATGACAGAGGGTGGGTGATAGGCGGGTAAGGATACCGAGAATGAGGGTTGGGTAGATAAGAGTGTTCTGAGAATAACTGGGAGTTAGTGTGATAGGAGGTGTCTATTGACCCTACATTTAAACACCTGGATATTGTAGCTGTCGGGAAAGCAGACTTGTGGAAGGGAATTCCACAGGTGGAAAGCGCGAGAAAAGAAGCTATTGGAGTAGAATTTACGGTTACATCTTATTTGTTTAACTGTAAAAAGGTGGGACCTAGTTGCTAATCTAGTATCTCGTGTAAATTCGTGCTTAGGCGGCACCAGTGATCTAAGTTCATCGGAGCAGAAGCCATGAAAGTACTTGTAGAAGTGGCACAGGGAAGCAACATCACGCCGGTGAGAGAGTGGTTGCAGCCGGTCTGCCAAGTCATTATCAACCACGTTACAGATCCTCCTTTGTATTTTGTCAAGAAGCCCAAGGAGAGCAGCAGGGGCACCCGACCAGATATGGCAGCAGTGTTCAATACACGGGTGGATGGTAGATTTGTATATGTGCAGGATAGATTCAGGTGGGAAAAACTGCCGGGCCCTGCACAGAGAGCCGACTGATTTATTTTAGATTGTTGTAACGGTTATAAAACAGAAGCAAAAATATAGAAACAAATTAGAACTATTATAGGACAGACTTCGATTTCCATCCTATAATGAGTTCAATTGCCGTTCGAATAATTTCATATAAATAAGATTACAGAAAACGTGATGAGACAGATGATGACGCTCACGAGATTTCATCTAGACTTGAATCCTTTCGAACCACACACACATACACACACACACACACACACACACACATACATATCTATCTATCTATATATATATATATATATATATATATATATATATATAGTCATCCGCAGACAGATCTGTTTCGCTGTATCACAGCTCATCAGTACGGTTAGACATCCGATTGCTTTTTTTTATTCTACCTCTGATCTATGGGCACTCGGTGGAAGGATGTAGAGTTTTTAGCGTGTATATTACCATTATACACGCCCAATAGTCAGAGTGCTCTAATTTATTACTGAATGAGCGATGTGCATATATATATTAATAAATATATATATTATCCTACATTTATGACACGACTAAGAGTTTCATGCGTCATGCAATCATCAGGTGCATATTTCAAAGTGAGCACTATCATATGTATATTCATTAATATACGTCACTATATATATATATGAGCTGATGGATTATATAATTTAAAATTTGTGTATTTAGGCAGCAAATTTTCTGGGCTGTGAGTTATGATAACAAATGTAACCGGAATACTGTACATTTTTTCTGCTTCAAATATAACAGTTGAAAAATTGCTTGCGTTCATTACTCAGACCTCTGAAGATAAACTCAGAGATAGGTTGAAAGTACTTGGGTACCTTAAGAAATGAATGAAAATATCATCTGTCAACGTTACAGCTCATTTCTGACATCTTTTGATTGTTATACGTTAAAGATTATCCGTGAGTATGAAGGGATTTTATTAAGAATAAGTATACATAGTGTTTGCAGTTTATTTAATTATATATGTTTCAAAGAAAATTTGCTGCCTAAATACACAAATTTTAATATATATATATATATATATATATATATATATATATATATATATATATGTGTGTGTGTGTGTATGTGTGTGGGGGGGAGTGTGATTACTACGCTTTTTACTGTTCTTTCTCATCAATATCTTTTTTCTCAGTGCGTCTTAGTGTCATTATCGCCTTACTTGGGGTGACATCATTTATATAATGTGGAAGAGATGTACATGGTCTTCGTCACTGAAAGGGGACTAGGGATTGATTCCCTTAAGTAGGCGGTTTTTATAATATTAAAGATTGTTCTTGACAGACACCTTATAAGCAAAACCAAAATCAGAATAGGATAGACATACAGACAGTCAAGCATACAGACAGACAGACAGATAGATAGATAGATAGATAGATAGATAGATAGATAGATAGATAGATAGTACTCTCCACGAATGGAGGGACTTTTGCAGTTGTAGAAACATTGTGTTCTAGTTTGGCATGTTCTAAACCCCGATACTCAGAAGACACGAAGCATTAATGGCATTCCTCTGTTCTCCTCTTTCACGGTGTCAGCTCCCAGCAGAACATGAGACTAATACGAAATGACCAGAGCAGAATAATGCTGATATACAGACAGTCAGACAAACCAAAAGGAATCGAATGACCTCCTATCCACACAGATTTATTGATATGCGTATAGTAACTCGAAACAAATAAAACCACGGATATAGACGCAGCGCTTTCAATAGTGGCACACGCAGTGTACAAAATCAAGGATGGGTGCAGATTCGCGTTAATGTACACCCGCAGTCACACACAAATTATTAGGCACGGAGATACATAAAATTATGTGAAAGTAGTATTACACCTACCTACCGATAGCGAAAGCGAATGAGCGCCTTTCTAGGTATTATCTTAAGTAAGATTATATTGCATATCATTACTAACTGTGATTCCAATCCATACAGAGTGCTTTGATCTGGTACAGAGTGTCCCTATAAGTTTGGACGCATAAGAAATATCATTAACTATTGTTATCGTGGATCACCTCGAGGTGGTGCAATGGTTAGCAAGCTTGTCTCGCTAGAACTATTGCAATTCAGTAGTGAGTTCGATCGTCACTGGGCGCTCCATACTTTCGGCCTTGTGTCAAATCTAAGCTGCGCTTAGTAAATTACTATTGTTATCGTGTACTCACCTGTTTAGGGATAGTGGACTATCCCTCCTAATATAAGTAAGAGAGTAGCGAGTAGTCAGAGAGATAATACGATTCAGCGACCAGACAAGTTCCTCTGCGTTACTACGTGATAATACAAAGTTCCCACCAGTACGTCGAACCTAAGGGACCGACATTTGTACTTACATACAACGCACAAGCTTCTACGTTGTATTCCACAACAACTATATTTGTTTAATCCCCCAAATAGGGAAGGTTTTGTCAAAAGAAGAAAGAATTTTTTTTTTTTTTTTTTTTTATAAGCGTTTCACCCCGAGCAAGGCATGTCACTGCCACTACTGTGCAGGGGGCTACGTAGAGTGGAGAAAGGCTGGTTAAATATAGGAAATAACAGAGGGTGGGTGATAGGCGGGTGAGGATACTGAGAATGAGGGTTGGGTAGATGAGAGTGTTGTGAGAATAGTTGGGAGTTAGTGTGATAGGAGGTGTCTATTGACCCTACATTTAAACACCTGGAGATTGTAACTGTCGGGAAAGCAGACTTGTGGAAGGGAGTTCCACAGGCGGGAAGCGCGAGAAAAGAAGCTGTTGGAGTAGAATTTACGGTTACATCTTATTTGTTTAACTGTAAAAGGGTGGGACCTAGTTGCTAATCTAGTATCTCGTGTAAATTCGTGCTTAGGCGGCACCAGTGATCTAAGCTCATCGGAGCAGAAGCCATGAAAGTACTTGTAGAAGAGGCACAGGGAAGCTACATCACGCCGGTGTGAGAGCGGCTGCAGCCGGTCTGCCAAGTCAGTATCAACCACGTTACAGATCCTCCTTTGTATTTTGTCAAGAAGCCCAAGGAGAGCAGCAGGGGCACCCGATCAGATATGGCAGCAATATTCAATTGAACATAACTTCTTTTTCTTGGGTATGCTAGAGGAGAAAATGAAAATCGCAAATGCAAAACACTTCATTGTACGCCTAAAGTATATATGTGCTAAAATTGACGAAAATGTGGAATCGTTGCAATAAGATTATATGAATCTTACAAAGCATAACAACCATTTCGTCGTTACTAATGGAAATCATATTGAAGACGTTATTTCCTAATATTCCAATTTAATATAATCTTGCTGAAAATTTAATTTCTTGAAAATTCTGCTAGAAGATGGAAGGAAGTGAAGCAGCCGTCGACATAATTCAAGATTGAGCGCACCTGTGGTCAAATGAAAAATATGATCGCAGCCGTTTCTTATAAATCACAAAATATAGACAGTTGACAATCGGGTATTTTTGCCAAGTCTGCTCTGAAACGCACGTTATTAACAAAGAACATTCCTGATGAATCGCTAAATAAGCAAAAACTCAGATCAGCTGAGGTAATCCAACGCAGGCGCTCAGGACCAGAAACACTTTCACCGACAAGCTTAGCTGCACTTAGAGTGGATTCAACCCGAACCATTTCTGTAATCCTCGATACAATGGCCTAGGCCGTGAAAATTCATTAAATCTGTTGCGGAAATTCGACTGATTGTCTGCCTACCGAGGATGACAGATTCGGTTTACTAGTGCGTTACCCCCAAAACAGAAAGGAGTTATAGTAGGGCTAGAGAAGGTATCTCTTATATTCGTCTTCTAAAGAGCTTTCTCTGTCAACGCTCGAAATAGGAAAATAAACCTCGAGGAGTGTTGGTGAATCTCTATGTACGGTATTCCTAACTCCCTGAACACGCAGGGTCATCCTTTTTTCTTACTAAAGAAATAGCGTCAGATTGCTTCCACTGCCTTCTCTACCTTACTTTGCCAAGTCATATTTTCCTTCTTCATGCTGCTCCCCTCATCATCATCCTCCTTCCGCCTGCTGAGCAAAGAGGATTTAGAGAGAGACATCTTCTTTACCTCCATCATTTGCTGATCCTGCTGCTGGTCGGGTTGCTATTACTGCTGAGACAGCTGCTGCTGAACAGACTGCCTCCCTCAGTTTGGGACATGGAAGGAAGTGACGGAGCCCTTGTCATCATCTATCCTAATCTTTCGTGGGAAATTATCGACTTCACCACTTTTCTTTTGTTGTGCTGGTTTAACCTGTGACAATGGGTTTCGCTAGGGACATGTTTCGACAAATGTCAGGTAATGCCACAGGTTCAGCTGTGTGGTCTATTTCCTTCAACAACAAAATCAATCTGTCATCCTCGGCAGGTAGACAAACGTGTCGGGGATGTCCAAAACTTATTTGAGGGAGACCGTTAAATTGATGCTCAAGTCTTCACCAGCGATGCCCGCTTTGCTTATAATGTCCGAGACGTCTTCGACAGTTCCATATTGGGTGAAGATTATCCCCATATGATCATCTGTAATGCTTATGGACATTCCATGTAGTGTTACTTTTGTTCTGCAGGTGCCCATATATTCGGTTTGCTACTTCATTTGTTGAGAGGCTATATCTTGACGGCTTTTTTGCTCCCTCCTAAAGTGCCAGCAGGATTTTCCCACATGGTGTTGTTAAATTTAGACCAATATTTTGGCCTCAATATTCAGGACCATCATTGCTTTCTTTATAGTCTCTCTGCTAACACCAAGATATTCTTTGGTGTTAACATTCGAAATATTGAATTGCCATCCTTGGTAACGCTTCTTCCTGTCGGTAAAATGATGCGTATCTTTTTCAGTTTTATCTGTTGGAGACCGATGATTATTTACCCGGTGACTTAGTCGTGGAGGGATGTGTCTCTCCAGCACAGCTGCCCACTGTGGCGACTCCACAATTTCGGCCGATTACCTCGCTCAGCTGCATTCAGAAACAAATATTCCAATAAATGCGAAAAAGGTTCCCAGCTCAGAGAACAACCGTTCCCAAAACAATGTTAAAACGAAAATAACTCTCCTGGATAGAGATAAAATGCAAAGTAAGAAAGATTCCTATGTTATCTTTATAATACAATCCGATAGAACTCCAATCAGGTTGTGGAGTAGTCTTTCCTAAAGAAAGAAAAAGAAGTCTCTCAATCAACATGTCATTGTCATGGCTTGACGATTTGTCGAAAAAGACAATGATGATGTTGTAAAAGAAGGCGCTATGCTATTTGTTTAAAAAAATATCTGAATCAAGATCATGTCCACATTAATGATATAGTAATTGTTTGTGCTTCCCTAGCAATCACAACCTTTATTACCCCAATAAAAGAACTGTACTTTGGACCACAAGCTTGCTTTTTGCTTTTCATAGGTGAAGAGGTAGTTGCCTATTATTCGTTGCCCGTAGCGAGTTGTGCGTTTCAAGTGGCCTGTTGCGAGTTATCTCTTGCGAATTTAATATGATATTTGATCCAGATTTATGCCCCCTACGTTTTCTGTCGTTGAACTTACGAGACTGATTTTCGACCCGTGACATTAATACCACGATTTTATAATTTATTTGAACCTGAACATCATTACTGCGATTTAAAAAAAAAAGTTTAACGACAAAAGCTAAATTTCAAATTATAATGTTACTAATGAAAAACTATATCGTCTTAGTCCAAAGATTCGAATGAATGGACAATACTTCACGAGAGAGAAAATCAAAATTATATGTTCACACATTGGCTCCATTTTAGAGATCATGTGCTAAGGTTAGTACAATATATTTCTGTACTTGAGGATGTGCGTTATTAATGCAGTGGATATCGGCTTGGAGCAAGAAATCGGAGAGCCAAGTTCGAATTCCATTTCAATTCGTATTCACTTAAGCGGAAGTACCCTTCAGAAAGGGATTAATCTGTCGCTTCTCGCTTCAGCTATGGGTTAAATAGCTCGACAGATTGGTTTCTATAGAGTTGGTTAGCAACCAGTCTACCGCAGAATATAATGGCAACCTACTACGGGAAAATCATCTGCCCACTCAGTCATGGTTCGAAAGAGACATGATCACCCAAGTGTGTTATCGCGTATTTGTGTCTTTATCTGTAGAGTGATTCATTTTTCGCGTTAGCGTAGTTCTTACTTGGTTAAAGTAACTCCTTTAAGTGGTGAAGTCATCATTGTTTCAAGTGTGTAAACTGATTAATTATATCTTTGTAGTTATATTGTTCATTTGTTTTTGAACTAATAATGCGTAATTTTGTCCCCATAAAAAATTGAAATTCAGTTTTAGTAAATTTGTGGTCTAGCTTTAATATTTTTGAAATGTTTTTTTTTATTTGAAGTTGATCATTTTTAATCTGACGTTTATTTTTTCATTTATAGTTGATAAAAAATTGGAGATAAACATATTTATAATAAGGAATGCTGCAACTCAATAGGATTGATACGATACCATATGCTACAGCTGTTGCTGCTCTGGGTGTGTCAAGAGTAAAACTTGCTGAATATATCCATCTGCAGGGATATTTAGAATTCACACTTGTTTCCCCTAGACTGATTGTTCAATTAGCATTTGGAAAAACAGCCGTAATGTCTGCTTCATGGTTATGTACTAAAAATATCCCTTCTTTTGAACTGACTGACACCAGAGGACAGATAGATACCTATTCTGATAGATAATCTATTCTGATATTTAATCCATAGTAGATTAAAAAAAGATCAGTTCGTGCTTTTCCTAAGGACATTCAGGCAAAAATTACCGCCTTCGTTTTATCATTCCTTAAAATGTATTTTGTGTTTTTTATTATGTCCTTTTATTTATCTTAAATAAAAATCTTTGTTTCGTTGAATTGGTCTTTCTTATTATCTTTTTCTACACATTTTGATCACGGTATATCGATTTCTGGTTATTTTGTACTAGCATCATAGCCCGGTGTTGCCCGTGCAGCTCAGAACATTTTTAATTAATGCAGCGTGTTACGATTTCCGAGCGCTTCTAGTCTCCGCCTTACTTTAAAACTCAGTTATATAAAAAAATAATTATAGAAGAAATTGTTGTTTAAAAATTGCTCAAAAATTCCATTAAAAAAATCTCTGTTCTTTTGTTTCGCGTAAACGTGAGTTGATGTTTTGTGTAACATTGTAAACAATATTGCGTTTGTTTTTGTTTCAAAATTACGAAGGAAAATATTTACATTTTTTGTTGACTAAAGGAATTTAGGAAATTTTCGAAGAATTTTTAAAAATGTAGACATTTAATTTTACAGGAAAAAGTTACATTAATGCCACACGATTTACAGACATTTGATTTCCTGCATGAAATATGTAACGGAAAAATGCTTTTTTTTTCTTTTTTTTCTGAAGTATAAAATATTAAATCTGAAAAGAAAAGACTTCAATAATTAAATTAATCATTGGCACCTTTTTTACATATTTTGTTTTTGTTTGAAAAAACACTTTTTTAAAAAAAAATATTTCTTTTGTTTCAAAATTACGAGGTAAAATATTCACATTTTTTGTTGACCAAATGAATTTTTTAAACGTCAGAATTAAAATTAAATTTGACACGTGTGAATTGATTTCTGTGACGTAATCTAGCAACCATCTTAGATCTTAGATGTTTTATGTAAACAATCGGCTCCATTGACCAAAATGTCCGAAAGTTAAAAATTGCTAAACTTAAACTCAAAAGTATGTGTCGACCTGGCTTCCGTGTAGATATGTGTCCCTATAAAGTTTGAATGGCATAGCTTAAAATGTAGGCGTGCATAGATTACAGTCACACGCAGACTCACAGATTGAAATTTTATATATATAGATACTCAAGTGAACTTGGTTGGTTAACATTCGAGATGATTCGAGAGTCTGAATTGTCACATCCTTCAGGGCCGATGACACCAGCGGAAGTTATATCCTTGGTAACGCTCCTTCATGGTGGTAAAATGCTGCGTATATTTTAAAATTTGTCCTATAAGAGACCTATGATGATTTGACCCGTGACTTGTTCGGTGATACATGTTTCTCCAGACCATGTGCCCACAGTTTCGACCGATCACCCTGCCTAGCAGTATTCAGAAACAGAATTTACAAAAAATGCGAAAATGGTTTCTAGATCCGGGAAAAACCTTCCCTTAAAAACAATGTTTAAACGAAAATAACTTACCTGGAGAAAATAAACCGCAAAGTGAGAAAGATTCCTATGTTATCTTCATAATTCAATCAGAAAGGACTCTAGTCTGGTTGTGGATGAGTCCTTCCTAAAGAAAGACAAAGAAGTCTATCCCGCAACCCGGTGTAATGATGGTGCAAGTTTGTCTTTCTCGACTAATTCAAACTGGGTAGCGAGTTCTTTCCTCGTTGAATGGCTCGGTACTTTTTGTTTGTGATACATCAAAGCTACTCTTAAAAAATCATTGAGCACTACGAAGTGGTATAATCTTTAGAAAGCTTAACACCAACAAATCAATTACGATTGAGAGCAACTGAGTTTGATCCTAACTGGGTTTTCTATATTTGGGCCTTGTGCCATACTTGATATGTATTTAGTAAATATTCATCTATTAACCACTTGACTCTAGTTCTTTAACCACCCCTTATATCCCTTTCCTTTCTCTCCACCTTTGCAACTGTCATCACACTTGTATTCCCATCCTTCTCTTGCTCCTCTCTAACTGGTTCGTCTTCCTCTTCACTCTCTTCCAGTTAATCTTTTTACTCTTATGTAACCCCCTGCACATCAGTGGCATTACCGCCTTGCTCGGGGTGATACGATCAAAAAAAAAATTAAACATTTAACAAAACTTGGACATGGTGTTATGTGTAGCAACACTCTTGCGAGATTAGTAACGACTGAGTTCTGGTTTCGGTCCTCACAGGGTGCTTCATATTTACGGTCACGTGCTACGCTTATTAAATCGATTTTCAGATGTACCGTTTTTATTATTAATCTTGTCGTTATTGTTTACTTTTTTCTTTGCTTTTCTTCCTTTTACTTTCTTTTCATCGATTTTATTTTCTTCTATTTTTTTATTTTTCTTCATTTTTTCTTTTCTTTTTTCTTTTTTCTTTTACATTCTCCTTTTCTCACTTTGTTTTCTTTACACCATTTCTCTTTTTTCTACTTGTTTTCCTCTCCATTTTTATTGCATCTTCTTTGCATCGCCAATGGTCATTTTCTGTAAATATTTCCTTTCTTTCAATCGATCTTTTTATTTTCCTCCATCTTTAATGAATTCCTGTCTTTTTTCTTTTCCTTTGTGTTGCTTTTATTAAACTTATTTTTATGTGTCTGTTTGGTCATTCTTATTCTCATTCTTATTCTCATTCTTATTCTCATTCTTATTCTCTATGTGAAAAAAAAGTGTTCCTTATTTATAGACATTTTTTCTGCGTTTATTATTTTGTGAATTTCCTTGCTGACATTAAATTACTCGATTCTTCTCCCTTAACATTTTCTCCCTCTTGTTTATCAGTAATCTATTCTCCTCTTTCATTTTCCACCTCTGCTTTGGCTGTGAGAAAATTGCTAGATGATATTGTTTCGCCCGGGGACACAATAAGACACTATGCATATGATAGCCAAACGATGAAAATACTTTTAGATATGATTGTGAATGAATAATAAGATAGATAGATAGATAGATAGATAGATAGATAGATAGATAGATAGATAGATAGATAGGAACATGTTGAGATAGATAGATAGATAGATAGATAGATAGATAGATAGGAACATGTTTAGATAGATAGATAGATAGATAGATAGATAGAATAGAACATGTTGAGATAGATAGATAGATAGATAGATAGGAACATGTTGAGATAGATAGATAGATAGATAGATAGATAGATAGATAGATGCGCAAAGACTGGGATAGATAGATAGATAGATAGATAGATAGATAGGGTTGAATAAACTCAGACATGAATAAACTGAGAATGATACAGATACATATAGATAAATAGTTATAAATAAACAAATATTGATTGATAGATATGCATAAACAGCGATAGATAGATAGATAGATAGATAGATAGATAGGAACATGTTGAGATAGATAGATAGATAGATAGATAGATAGATAGATAGATAGATAGATAGGGTTGAATAAACTCAGACATGAATAAACTGAGAATAATATAGATACATATAGATAAATAGTTATAAATAAACAAATTCTTCATGGTTCTCGCCCGCTTGTTCGGCAGCCATTGCCCACCGGAATCATTTCTTCCGACTCTATCGTAGCTACACGTCGGACCAATACAGACGCCTTTTCGCTTCAGCTCGTAATAAGTGTAAAAAGATACTTAACGAAGCTAAGATGTTATTTGCTGCCAGAATGAAGCAACGCATAGCATCCTCTAAGTTCGGCACCAAGGACTACTGGCGACTCTGTAAAAGAGTACTTAACAAGAGCAAGTCCACAATACCCCCACTAATAAACAAATTTGAGGTCCTCACCTCCCCAGCAGACAAGGCTGAATGCTTTGCCCGCAGATTCTCGAATAATTAGAGACTGGACACGTCTGGAGTTTCTACACCCGACTTCCCACCTAGAACTGATGTTCAACTGAATGACGTTCATATTACACCCTCGCTTGTCTCTAAGATAATCTAAAAACTTGACCCTCACAAAGCAAGCGGAGGGGACGGAATCCCAATCATAGTCTTAAAGAAATGTGCCCCCGAACTTTTCTCTGTACTTTCTAAGCTCTACAACTTCTGCCTATCTGCTTCTTGCTTTACTGCCTGGTGGAAATCTTCCTCTGTAGTTCCTATATTTAAAAACACTGGAGAACCCTCGGACCCCGCAAATTACCGACCTATCAGCCTTCTTCCGATCTTTGGCAAAGTGTTCGAAGCCATTACCAACGTCGAGTTCGTTCAGCATCTCACGGCCCACGTTTCACTGTATCACAGCTTATCAGGATGGTTAGGCTTCGATTGCTTTTTAACCCAGGATTGAAACCCGACTGAATTGTCAGTCGGCGATTCTACCTCTGATCTATGGGCGCTCGGTAGCGTGTATATTATCATTATACACGCCGAATAGCTGAGAGTGTTCTAATTCATTGCTGAATGAACGGTGCATAGATGCCAGTGTAGCTACTGCTTTTCAAAGTCTACCATTCTCCCAGAGTGCCCAATCAGGGAGCTCAGTCAAATGAGGATATATATCAGGTAGAAGGAGGATATATATCACATAGGGGAAGCTACCATGTGGTCTTTCACGTCTCATGAATTATTTTTTTTGATAAAAAATAATGTTCAAACAAATCATTTCAAATTGTCGGTTGTTTATAACCAAGTTTCGTTAATCATCGTTAATTTCCGTAACATGTTTACATTTGTTGACATTACGATATATTTCCGAGTAGATATGGTCATTGCGATCAATCGAAAACTGTTATATAGGCTTGATTAAAACTTCGTTTAGATTAATGGCTATTCCTGGTCGAGATGTCTACGACGTGCTAGATCACATGGTAGTTTCCCCTATGTGGACAGGGGTCGCAGGTTCGAATCCTGCCGAAGGACACGCATTTTCGTAATACAACTTTATCGTACATAATCAGGCCAGTAAATATAAATATATAATACTGTTTAATTAAAACAGAATATCTACTTAAATAAATAAATCGATAAAAAATATTGTTCAAACAAATCATTTCATATTTATGTATATAATTTTACGAAGAGTTTGACGCTTCAGTTTGATCTTTATACCAAGTGCCATTATTCAGTTAACTATCTGTGCATATAACCGATTCTTTATGCAGGTCACGATGGAGTTAAATGATAAAGAAAAGAGGAAGCCATTTTTTTTAGTATTGTGGCTCCTGCTGAGAATTATTAGTGACATGACATCAAGAGTGATAATTAATTCTGTTTGAATGATTAGAGGTAATATTTAGTATGCTACAAAATAAATTGACTGTTTTAAATATTTGAACAGGGAGAAAGCATGTTATGGCAAATATCCACGAAAACCATAGCAAAACTATCAAAAGAAAAAATCTTGAAGTCAACATCTCAAAAATATGGCACCTGAAGACATCAGTAATTTCAATGGTATTTTAAGCTGTGGTATTGTTTGGAAAAGTTTGCGATATACTCATGTAAGACATTTCTGGTAGCCCATGCCTTTAAGAAATATTTTGAAAAGTGTACTAATAAGTACAGCTTACACTTTACAAAGAGCTTTATGTAACATGGGAGAGATCTTAGGTATTTTTACTCAATATATCCGTGAAAATGAAGCCATTTTTTAACTTAGGTCTCTAGTTGGAAATTTGTGAAGAAAAGAAATCAAAGGAAATAATAATAATAATAATAATAATAATAATAATAATAATAAATTATTACATTTTTTTTTAAATCTCACAGCACAAATAAACTTAAACTTATGTCAACTTTTTTCCATTAATTTTTTTTTTTTAACAAAATACTCTAGTAGTGATGTTTTGTTTCGTTGAGCCGTTGCTACGCCAAAGGTTTTTTTTTTTTAACCAGCGTCTTTCTCCTTGAATTCCAATCGCGTCTATGTCAGCTGTCGCTTGGCAGCCCATTTAGGACAAGGAAAACTCCGAACAACAACCCGCAATTCAAGGTGTTAATCGTGCCGAGGAGTGAATGGCTACTGCGTTATGAGGTCACAAACGATCCCCTACAGGCTTCGGGACCCTGTTTGTAAAAGACCGTTACCCAACGTGCCAGGCAACTTTGGGTGGACTTTTGGACCCGTGCGTCACTCGTGGGAAAAACATGAGAAATACAAATAGAAATAAAAAGTCCAGTATGGTTCTTCCAGTGGATAAACAGGGTGCCCGTCCTTCAGGAGGGAATCTACATGAGGTCGAAAAATCTGCCATAGGAACAAACTCCTACACAAAGAATGAATCTTCAGGTCCCCACAACCAGGATAATCCTAATGATGGTCCTGAAAATTCTCCAGCTAGATCTACAACCGTATATTTAAAGAAAGAAAAAATAAAATGGTCTCGTGAGGAGTACAAAGTCGTTATGACTGCATTTCATGAAGCGTTACTCAAACCTCAAAAAACATGACTCACCAAACATATGATATTTGGCGTGCGTGAAAAAGTTGATCAAGCAAATAGAAAGTATATTGACGAAAATAAATTAGCCAATGTACGAAGGTACATTATTCGTAATAACCGATTGACAGAGGCTGAAATTAATGAAATTAAAAGAATTGTAACAAGAAGAGACGAATCAACAAAATATGAAAAGGAACCGGAATCAGAATCAGAAATAAAAAGTAATAACATCAAACAAGCCACAGGTCATAATGTAGAAACCGTGAAACACACAAATCACTGCGAAGATAATGCTGTAAGTTTATAAGTGCTGGAAAGGTGTGATCTGAGTCAGTTAAAAGACGAAAATAAAACGAGTTCAGAACACATCGAACATAATTATTTGACGGAAAATAAGAACAGTATACAGGAAGCCAAGGAAGAAATAAAGAACCATCTAAGTCAAATACAAAATATTACAATTGAGGAACGAGAACAGCTCCCAAAATTACAACCAACAATGAATAACCTCCGAACTATTAAACTCTACAATGCAGCACTCAAATTAATCTTGGATGAAGACACTCATACAAATCTCAATGAAGCAATATATGCATCAGCAATAGCAGCAACAAAAAAATTGAACATCAAAATAAAAACAAGGCAGTTTCGCAGACATGAAGATCCACCTTGGAAAAGAAAAATAGAAAAAGAAATCGAACAACTTAGAAGTGAACTATCAGTACTGGATGAACTGAGTAGAGGAATAAATGTAAGAATTAGGAAAAGCAGAAGAGTCGAAAGAAAATACAACATTAGAAATGAAAATGACGTCTTATCAACTAAAGAAAAAATAAAGCAAAAAATACAACTGAAGGCTCAAAGAATAAGACGCTATGAGAAAAGAGCAAGATTTTACAAACAAAACAAGATTTTTCAAACCGATACAAAGAGATTTTACAGGGAAATAGGTAAAAGAAGAATTGAAGTGACAGTCCCCCCCCCCAGAATGGAAGAAGTTACACAGTTCTGGGAAAAGATATGGGCTTACCCTAAAGAACATAGCAAGGAAGTACATTGGATTGCACAAGAGATAGAACGAATGAAAAATAAACCAGAACAGACATGGGCTGGAATTACAGAAGAGGATGTTAAATTTGCACTAAAAAAAGCACACAATTGGAAATTCCCAGGTATAAATAAAATTCCTAACTTTTGGCTATATTATTTAAATACAGTACATAAAAAAACTAGCCAAAGAACTTCAAGAAATGGTTAACGATCCCACTAAAATTTCTGCATGGATGACCAAAGGAATTACATTTCTTCTACCCAAGAATGGTGACACAAACAACCCGAAAAACTACAGACCAATTACATGTCTTCCGACAACATATAAACTATTAACATCTATTTTTACAAAACAGACATATTTATTCTTAGAAATAAATGACATGATACCGCTTGAACAAAAAGGGTGCAAACGTGGATGTTATGGATGTAAAGACCAATTGCTAATTAGCAAAATGATCCTGGAAAACTGCTACAGTACAAAGAAAAATCTTAGTACTGCCTGAATAGATTATCGAAAGGCATTCGATAGTGTGCCACATCCCTGGATTTTAAAGACTTTAAATATATACAAGATATCGCCCGTCATCATCAATTTCATCAAAGAGTGCATGTCTATATGGAAAACAACCCTTTACCCCGATCATATAAATGGAACCTATGTCTGATGAAATAAACATCAAAAGAGGTATATTTCAAGGTGATTCTTTATCTCCCTTACTATTCTGCATATAATTAATAGCACTAACCAGTCAACTTAATAAGACAGAATGTGGTTATAAAACAGGCCAAAAGAAAATAAGCCATCTATTTTACATGGATGACTTAAAGTTATATGCTAAGAATGATAATGAGCTGGAAGGTCTTCTGCAAACTGTAAAATGCTTCAGCGAAGATATTGGAATGAAATTCAATTTGAATAAATGTGCTAAAGCTACAGATTTACGTGGATCAATACAAGAAACATCCTCAATTAGCTTAGAACCTGCTGTAACAATAAAAGAAGCTTATAAATACCTAGGTGTAAATGAGAGC
This sequence comes from Ascarosepion bandense, assembly GCA_037127315.1. NCBI lineage: Eukaryota > Metazoa > Mollusca > Cephalopoda > Sepiida > Sepiidae > Ascarosepion > Ascarosepion bandense. The sequence goes on from JBBBDQ010001156.1 coordinate 1,944,622, forward strand.
GAAAACATTCACCATAAAAAAATGAAAGAAATAGTGCGTAAAGAGTACTATAGAAGGCTACGAATGATATTAAAAACTGAATTTAATTCTCAGAACAGAGTTATGGCCATAAATAACCTTGCAATCCCAGTTGTCCAATATAGCTTCAACATCTTAAACTGGACTCTAAACGACATCAGGCGAATGGATTCTAAAAAAGAAAGTTTCTTTCTAAGCATAAGATGCATCATCCAAAGGCTGATGTAGACCGTCTATACATACTCCGTAAAGAAGGTGGAAGAGGTCTTATTCAGCTGGAATTGTGATACAAGACAACAACTATTGGCTTACTAACATACATAGAAACAACAAAGGATTGGATGATACAATTAGTAAGGCAACATGAAGAAAGAAAGAAAAAATATTCAATTATAAAAGAAGGCAGTAAATACAAACAGGATTTACAGTTAGTAGATTCTGTAGAAAAGCAAAACAGAAGCCAAGAACCAACTATTGCGGCAAAAAATATGAAAATGAAAGCCAAAGATAAAGCTCTTGAACAGATGAAACAGCGCTGGCAAGACAAACCTCTGCCTGGCCAATATCCAGTACGTGCCAATAAAACCAATGTTGACAAAGTTAATACTCATCGATGGTTACGTGCATCTGAATTAAAGTCTGAAACTGAAGGTTTTATTCTTGCAGCACAAGACCAAAGTCTTTTCACGAGAAACTTTCAGGCAAATATTATGCATAATAATATGGATCCAAAATGCAGGTTTTGTGATAAGCACCAAGAAACAAGAGACCACCTAATCTCAGACACTTCTGTGCTTGCTCCAAATGAATATAAAAATCGCCACGATAGAGTTGGGCAATATTTACATTGGGCAATGTGCAAACATTATGGAAAATCATTAAACAAACACTGGTATGAACATTACCCAGCAACAGTTACAGAAATAGAAGATGTAACCATTCTATGGGATTACACCATCTACACAGACAGAAAAATTAAAGCAAACAGGCCAGACATCATTGTTAAAAACCAGAAGGAGAAAACTTGTCTATTAATTGATATGGCTTGTCCAGCGGATTGTAACATAGCAATCAAGGAATTTGAAAAACTGTCAAAATATAAAGACCTGGAAATTGAAATAAAAAAATGTGGAAATTGAAAACAAGAGTTGTGCCAGTGATAGTAGGTGCACTTGGAATGATAAAAAATGGAGCAAAACAACACATTGAAAGAATCCCTGGAAACCCCAGCTTAAGAGATATACAAAAAATTGTCTTATTAAGTACAGCCCACACACTAAGGAAAACTTTATCTATGTAATGCTAAGGATGATAGGGAAGATAGAAAAAACATGAAATGGAGTCATAACAACACGCCACTACCTGCCTTAGGTCTCCCCGCAGATTTGTTTGATAGTGAGACCAAAGCAGAAATCGAAATATGATGAAAAATTACATAATAATAATAATAAGGCCTTATTCTTGCAGCGCAAGACAAAAGTCTTTTTACTAGGAAATTTCAGGCAAATATTGTACATAATAATGTGGATGTTCTCTGATAAATACCAAGAAACAATAGACCATCTAATCTCAGGATGTTCTGTACTTGCCCCAAATGAATATAAAAATCGTCAGGATAGAGTGGGACAATATTTACATTGGACAATGTGCAAACACTATGGAAAATATGTAAACAAACACTGGTATAAATGTCACCCAGCTCCGGTTACAGAAATAGAAGATGTCACCATTCTTTGGGATTACACCATCTACACAGACAGAAAAACTGAAGCAAATGGACCGGACATTATTTTAAAAAAAACATGCCTATTAATTGATATAGCTTGTCCAGCGGACTGTAACATAGCAACCAAGGAATTCGAAAAACTGTCAAAATATAAAGACCTTGAAATTGAAATAAAAAGAATATGTGAAAATTGAAAATAAAAGTCGTGCCAGTGATAGTAGGTGCACTTAGAATGATAAAATAAGGAACAAAACAACACATTTAAAGAATCTCTGGAAACCCCAGCTTAAGAATTAAAAGAATTGTTTGTTAAGTACAGCCCACACACTAAGGAAAACTTTGTCTATGTAACGCTAGGGATGTTAGGGGAGATAGAAAAAACATGAACTGGAACCATAACAACACAACACGACCTGACTTAGGTCTTCCTGCAGACTTAGTAGGTAGTGCGACCATAGCAAAAATCAAAATATGATGAAAAATGACATAATAATAATAATAATAATAATAATAATAATTATTATTATTATTATTATTATTATTATTATTGTTGTTGTTGTTGTTGTTTTAATGTTTTGATACAATGTTTTTGGATGCAGTCCAGCTCGTTTTCTACATGGTATCAATACGATATATATAGTCGTATTTTATACTCGTATATTCGAATTTAATTTAAACTGTTGCACTCCATAAAAATGTAGGCAGTAAAATCTTGTCTGCTATGCTGCTAACATCAATCTCGTGATACAGACTGAGCTTATTGTAAGTAATGGAACATAAATAAAATAGAATATGAGCATGCACTTTTATCTTTATTTTGTCAAATTTTATACAATTATTTTCTACTTATTTCGCAATGATTTATCTGATAAATATTTTTATAGTGATGCTATATGAAATATATTTGAAAATTTATACCACTAAGACATCACACAACTACACACACACACACACATATATATATATATATATATATATATATATATATATATATATATATATATGAATCAAAGAAAAAATTGAACACAAGTTAAAGCAGATTTTAAAGAGATACAATCTTATATACAATATAGAAATTCTTCTCTGTTTCTGAAGAAGCCATGTTTAGAACTTCAGATTCAATCTGCTCCATCTCAGACAATAACATATTCCAAGAACAAAAAATATCGAGTCTTTGGTTTTCCCAAATTGAGATCTTTGAGCTAGAGTCTCTTTCTATATCTGGAGAAAATATATTCCCGGCAGAAATGGCGCCATAGACTTGTTACAGAAGGCAGATTTATGTTGGGCCCGGGCAGTCAGGATGAATGACTATCCATATTCGTTACTGTGTGAAGTAACACCAAATGTTTTGGCATATTTAAATAAAACTGTATTTGTTTCAATATATATATATATTAAGGAATTTAAAGGAAATCCACGAAACTGGCATTAACCGACATATTTGAATTTTTATTTGTTTAACATTATTATATTTTAATGTATACTCGTGTCTGAGTCGAAAGATTATTAAACAAATAAAAATTCAAATATATATCTATATAATCCAAAAGAAAAAGCAGGAAGGTAAATCCCAAAGACACGATCCTAATTAATATTAATATTTTAACATTAAAAAATGATCCAGGTGGTGGGCGCAATGTAATTAATATCTAAATTACAGAGCCAACTATAAAATAAAATAAATTTTCGAAGTTCAATACCGTTTTATGATCATTTCTACGTGAAATCCCTAAGAGAGATTTCACATTTCATCGGCAGCTTATACTCGAAATAAAATCAGATATTACCGGCTGAAGTTCAAGAGTTTACGTCACAGAAAAAACTAGATGAGTGGTATTAATAAGTAGATAGCAATCAACGTATATTTTTTAGATTTTGGACAACATTACTTTTAGATTGAGTTGTAAGTGAAAAGTTTAAAAATTTGGCTTTGTCTAGCCCTAAAAAGGATAAAAGTGCATCAGGATAAAACTGCATTGTTCATATTCTATTATTGTTTAGAATACTCCGTGAAAAAAGGGTAGGCAGAAATAAGCAGAAATTACGTGAACGTAACATTATTTGGTTTAACTCAACTTTTAGTCGTAATGTCCAAACAAACTTTTGTAAATTTTTCTCTAATTCAACAACACTAAAAAAAAAACCCAAAGTAAATGTCTAACATATAATTTGGAGATAGTCTAAGCCTGGAGAATTAATTTTTATAGCTCGAAAATAAACGGGATGGATTAACCTATGTCTCAAAGTGAAACGACGCATTGCGCTTGCAAGTTGCTGTAATGGCATAGTTAGCCTCAGCTTAGACCTTTTGCGCCCAGGCTAGAAGAAACTTTCTTGTTTGGTTGGTGTCCACGAACCTAAAAATGGGTATCCCTTTTGGTCACTCTATGGAGTGACGTCACGAAGAGGCCATCATATGACACACGTGTCTTATCTCCACTAGAGATAATTACCTTCTGTATCCATATATATATATATATATATATATATATACACACTACCGGCAATAATTATTAGGCCGCCCCAGTGTTTTAAAAATGATGTATTTCATACTGTTTTTTAGTATTTATTGCCAAGTAAATAATTGTTGATGAAAATTAAATGGTTCTTTTGTTAATATTGCACAATAACATGTGCATCAAATGAATTTATAAATATTTAACAATTACCTATATTGCTATTTTGGCAATCAAAGAATGAATAAAATTAAGGGAGATTTGGACGAGTTCATATTTGCTTCCTTGCCTTGTAAACTTTTGCAAAGTAATAATAACAAAAAAAAATTCTATTTTCATTTGGCAATAAATACTAAAAATATTATGAAATTGTTTTAAAAAAAATGTGGTGGATTACTAATTATGGCCGGTAGTGTATATATGTATATATATTATGTATATATATATATATATATGTGAAATACATCAATTGTTTTAAAAAATGTGGTGGGTTACTAATTATGGCCGGTAGTGTATATATATATATATATATATATATATATAAATGAAAAATAAAAAAGCGAAAGAAAATATGAGGTATTTAAACTTTCATATTCTTACAAAAAATAGTTTCAATCTACAAATGTACAATCATTTCAACCTGGGGCAAAGTAAATTAGTCATAGGTGTGCATAGATGATTACTTAGGACGGACTCGATGCTGCAGATGTAATGAGAAACTATGTACGATAAGTACGTTTGGCGGAAGTCTATCAGGAGCACTACGAAATTGCGATATCTATGATAAAAATAGATGCGACTCTATTGAATGAAAATCTTTAAGAAATCCGAAAATTGAAAAGATGAGGACAAAGAAAGAAAAATAAATAAATAAGGCATTCAGAAAGATGAAAAAGAATAAAAAAAAACGCAGGTATCTGTTAGAATGGGGAAGCAACAAAAGTGAAGGAATGAGATAGAAAAAAAACGAAAGAAAGAAAGAGAGTAACTAATGAGACGAATGAAAGGTACCAAGAAAGAAAGAAAGAATTGAATAAGGAATGAATGAATCAAATATATCACAATAAATGAATCAGTGACAATATATAAGAACAAAAGAGGAATGGTGTTAGGTTAACAGCGGTTTAACCATTCTGATAATGCATATATTTTTCAATGGAATAGCCTGAAGGAATATTTTTATATTGTTACTTCTTAGGTCTTTTGCACAGAAAATTAAAAAAAAGGAAGTTACCAAATTAATAAAGCTACACCTACACATAAATTTATATAACATCATCTCTAGCAAGAGTCACGATGTGTCCACTTCTAGATATAGACTTTTACGGTGTCTTTCGTGACGACTACGGCGCTGATATACTGTCATAACATACAATCACGGTTCTGGTATATTCTGCCATATCTTAGAATCCCGGATCTGTTATATTCTGCTCTTATCATGAATGACTTTCACAATTAGACAGTTGATGAACAAAATAAATGAGCTATTAGAAATATTATCATAAATACAAATGAGGAAATACTCAAATAACATTAACCATATCAACCTACTATAACGTATCAATGGAACACTATTTTTGCACGCGGAAAAATGTGACACTATTTTAGCACGACGGAGTGAAAGAAATTATTAGTGGTATTATTAATTGTGCAGATTATTTGTTCCAATATGAGTGGAGAGAAAAATAAACCTAATGGATAGTAAAATTGTTTCTTCGGTTGCAATATGAACGCAGCTAATGAATTGTGAAAAAAAATATTGCAAAATCTTAAAAATCTTGGAAACTGGCTACAGTGAATTGAAAAAATATTGCAGGTGTAAGCGGCAAATCAGCCGTTATGTGACAAAACGGAAGCCTTACAGCTGGTGAAGTCGGAAAATAAACTCTAGTAAAAACATTGTTTAGGGATAGTAAAAAAAGGCCAAGTAAAGTTAAATCTTCAAATTATAGAATCGGCTGAGAACAGATTTTAAAATCTAAAAAATAAATGGCGTTATCTGTTGGCTAAGGGAAAATGACGAAAAGAAATTTTTTATTTATCATTTCACCCCAAACAAGGCATTCCACTGCCACTATTGCGCATGGGGCTACATAGGGGAAGGTAGAGAAGGAGTGGTTAGACATAGGGAATGTCAGGAGGAAGGTGACAGATGAGTAAGGATACCGAGGATGAGGGTTGGGCAGATGGGAAGAGTGTTTGATAGAATGGGAGCAGGTTAGTGTGTTAGGGTGTAACTAGAAATATTGCTATTTCATTAGTTAAACTAAGGGAAGGAAGTGGCTCCGATTCAAAGTGCGAAGGCGGGAGGGGTTTGATTAACTAAAGACTTGATTTGCATGAACACCCGCGTCCGTCATGCTTCCTCTAAGAATATTTGAGACAAGCAGAGGGCCAAGTTCAGTCGGAGTCGGTTTTTAGTTGGAGTTGGAGTTGGTGCTGAGTTGCAGTTGGATCGGGACCAATTGAGATGTAACGGCAAGGCAGAGAAGGTTCCCAACTGGTGAGTCACAGCCATAGAGACAGAGACGGTTACCTCTGATAAAGTTCCTGATTAAAGGTGTACAGAGACAGAGATAGTTGGGTGCCAACCGTAGAGACAGAGTCGGTCGCCTCCGATAGAGTCCTGGCTGAAGATGTCAAGAAACAGAAATGAGGTAAGAAAGAGTTAAAGTCAAACAACGAACCGACCAGTTGCTGAGCTGAGCTAAGACTGATAAGACGAATTTACAGCTGCCATCCACCACACACACAAAGACCAATCTTCGGGAGTTTCTGTAAAGCTTCGGTGAAAAGACATTTTCACAGCGTCACATTGAATTAATGTACTGTCAAAAACACAACTTTTCCGCTACCTTCTGCTCCGTTCCCCCGCCACATCAAATGCATTCTAAGAAATAAACAAAATAAAATAGTCCTAAAAAATCTCATAAGTCCGAATACATAATCCTCATTAACCCCATTAAAAAAATAAAACTAATTGTGTTTTATATTAAATTTATGAAATTGGTTTATTAATCCGAATCTGACTACATATACTAAGAATGGTAATCTGGTGTTTGATACCAACTACTGGGATACCTAAAAAAATTTTCCTCCAAATATATATATATATATATATATATATATATATTAGTCATCCACATACAAGCTTGTTTCGCTGTAGCACAGCTCATCACTGTGACTATATGTAAGAGATGAAAGTTTATTTCATGTTTGAACGTAATCTTCAGGCCATGTGTGTTGAGCTTTGGCATGACTATGTATATATACTTATTAATGGTGCGTTATGGGTAGCATGGTCTATAGTATTATCCTAACAGTTATTGAGTTGGCGGTAAACGGTTATGTTTCAAATGATTCTAAATGTTATTGTGTAAAACTTATTCAGATTCTGAATCCGATGATTTAACACTTTACTTATTTTTTAAATATTGGTTATCTAATTATTTTTAATTAATTATTGAATTTACTAGTGTTTATACATATACATATATATATATATATACGTCATATTAAATAAATTGCATCAGTGTGTCTACTTAATTTTTAAAAACTCCGTTCATAATCTCGGATAATCATTCGCGTATTGTAATTGAAGGATGTCAGAAATGAGCGATAACTTTGACAGATAATTTTATTATTCCTTTCTCGATGTTCCCAAATACTTTCAATCTTCTTCCGAGATCATCTTCATAGATGTGAGTTGTCATAACAAAAAAATAACCGCAAAACTGTGTTGCTAAAAATTACCGTAAAATTTCTTCTTGCTTAAAATATAACAGTTAACAAATTGATAAGTATTCATTAGAACGTTAAAATAACCAAAAATGGAATCTTTTTATGTTGTAATGTCACGTGTCATGTCACGTGTCATGTCACGTGTCATGTCACGTGTTAAAGCATGAAAAAACCGTTCTTTTTATAAACATTTCAGAACAGTACTACAGTATTCATAGCTGATTATATGCATTTACGGCTTAAGTTTTTAATGGATATTGCCCTGAGGATCTGTGGTTTGCTTTTGTTTTGTTTTTTCTTTGTATAGGATAGATGTGTTATAGTCATTTTTTTTTAATCATTTCACCCCGAGCAAGGCGAAAACGCCACTGATGTGCAGGGGGTTACATAAATGTAAAAAGATTAATTAGAAAAGAGTGAGGAGTACAAACTAGTTAGAAAGGAACAATAGAAAGCTGAGAAAGCAGGTGCGATGACAGATACATAGGTGGAGAGAAAGGGAAGGTTATACAGGGGAGGGGAGAGAGCTAGAGGCCAGTAGTTAGTAGATGAGTATTGACTTTGCATTTAAATTTCTGGAGGTTGTAGCCGTCAGGAAAGCAAGAATACGGGTGTGAGTTCCACAGGCGGGAAGTGCGAGAGAGGAAGCTGCAGGAGTAGAATTGTCGTCCGCATTTGGCTAACCTGACTGTGAATGGGTGGGACCCAGTTGCCAGTCTGGTTGCACGGGTAAACACCTGTAGAGGAGGCATCAGTGACTTAAGCTCAGCCGAGCAGAAGCCATGAAAGTATTTATAGAAGAGACAGAGGGAGGCCACATCTAGACGATGGGGAAGTGGCTGCAGTCTAGTCGCCAGATCAGTACCTATCACATTACAGACTCTCCTTTGGAGCTTGTCAAGAACACTGAGGAAAACGGCAGGGGCACCGGACTATAAATGGCAGCAGTACTCCATGCACGGACGGATGGTTGACTTGTATATATGCAGGATGGATTCAGGTGGAAAAAACATCCTGGATCGACCTAGTGACCCAATCTTCTTAGCAGTAGATTTTGCTATGAATTCAATATGGATTCAATATTTTTTTATATTGTGAATGTAGACAGGAATATTGTTGTAGATGTCTAGAAATGGACGAATGGTCAGTCATGTGTAATGTAAGACGTCTAATTAACGTAGTTGCTGTAAATCTAACATATATTTGTTTATTTTTGTTTTTTGTTTTTTGTTGTCGCACATACATTCTCCTGAGAGACAGCTGAATTGATATATAATGTTGGTTTTACCTAACACATCAGCTGGTGGGGAGAAGTTATTAAATTAGAGGTATTGTATTTTTTATAATATATTATTAATTTTAATGTTTTATTAGGATCATCTGTCAAAATTGCAGCTCATTCCTTACATCTTTCAGTTATGATACACGAAATATTATTCGTATGTATGAACAGATTTTATTTAAAAAAAGAAAGCAGATACAATGTTTGCAATTTATTTAATCTGACATGTCTGAAAAAAATGTTCTGCCTAAACACACAGACACACACACATACACACACACACACACACACACACGCATATATATATATATATATATATATATATATATATATATATATATCCAAAAACTTTTAAATATATCTTAGGAATATATTTCTTGCTTCAATACCATTTGTATTTGTTTTAGGAATATGTGCGTAGAGTATCCATAGTGTTTAATCATCAGAGCGATTTCACTTAATAGTTTCTTCTTTTTCTTCTATGTGCCCTTTCCCTTCAGGACATAGGCGATCATGGATCTCCACGTCTCCCTATCCCTTGTGGATCTTAGCATGTTTGCTCCTGTTGCTCATGGCAACCCCCGTTCCGTCATCCACCTGATCAGACTCTGCAGATATGTTATCCGCTGCCTTCCTCTGTCTCTCTTTCCTTCTATCTGACCAGTCAGTATCAGGTTCTCCAGGCTCTCCTTCCTCATTGCATGTCCCAGGAACTTCAGTTGTCTCTTCCTGATGCTCAGCATCAATTTCCTTTTTGTTGCCATTCTTTCTAACACCTCGTCGTTGTTTGTATGCTCAGTCCACGATATCCGTAGCATCCTTCTGTAGAACCACATTTCGGCCGCTTCCAGTTTTTTCCTCATTTTCGATGATATTGTCCAGCATTCACAGCCGTACTGAAGAACTGACATCACGTAGCAGTCTAGCACTCTTTTCTTCGTTTCTATTGAGATCTTCCTGTGTGTTAGTATTTTGCTCATCTTCTGGAACGCGTCCTATTTTAAAAGTAAGTTTGTTTTTTGTTTGTTTTTTTTTCGCTATGAACATTGTGAATTTATCTCGATTTTGGTTTGATTCTGTGTAACCTGAAAGTTATTCTTTGACGTAACACTTTCATTGATCGGGAGTTTTATTTTATTTTATTTTATTTTTTATTTATTTATTTATTTATTTTTTATTTTTATTTTTTATTTTTTTTTTGCTTAGTAAACCTAAACAATTTAACCCCATTCATAGGAAGGACGATCTGTTGTGCTTCTAATAATCTTAAATGTTTCTTACACCTAGAATGATTCACCCCCATTACATTTCTGCTGCCCAATGAAAAAAAAAAAATGAAAGGGGAAAGTAAATTTTAAATATAAAATAAAGCTGAGAAAATCGTTACTTCTCGATATAAAGTTCATTTTTATTCTGAATGGTGAATCAGTTCCAAATTCAAACGTAATATCTAATTATAAAATGATGTTAAATATTCACTTGGAAAAAATCGGTCTCAATAAATTCGTATAAATTGGTAGTTACATAGTGGGTCGTCCGTTATAGTTAAGTGTATTTGTTTGTTGAAACAGATTAAGTGAATTTGGCCCTGTTAGTAGATAGCCCACTATAAGAGGGGTATAAAACAAGAAAATCAAATTCCATATAGAAACAACATTTATATATATATATATATATATATATATATATATATATATATATATATCAACTGAGGTTTTTACAAATAAAAGTAATGTCTTTTGGTTGCTACAAAGATCGTCAAAAATGTTCATAGCAGCAATTGCAGAAAAGGCTTTGTGCGTATGTATGTGTGTGCGTTCGTTTGTTTGGAGTGTCTTTGAAATCTCCGCTCAGTCCTTCGGGCAATGGCTCAGTGAACAGTGAAGAAGAAGATGAGAGAGAAAGGAGAGGCAACATAATACGATCGCTTGACGTATGTCAAGGGACGTGTTAATTATGCTCGTATTTTCTCAACAGGCGATAATTCCTGTGTGATACACGCGTGATACACGCTTGGGCGATCATGTCTCGAAAGAGACATGAATGACTGGGCAGAAGATTATCCCGCAGTAGGTTGCCATTGCTTTCTGCGGTAGACTGGTTGCCGACCAAGGCTATAGAATCCAATCTGTCCTGCTATTTAACCCATAACTGGAAGGAAGAGACGGATTAATACCTTTACCCAAGGGTATTTGCGCGTAAGTAAATGCAATGAATTCAACTGGAATTCGAACTCGGCTCCCCGATTTCTCGTTCCGAGACGATATTCGTCATTACGTGTCCAAAAAGTTTCAGCTGTCTCTTTCTGAAGAGTTTTCCTTTACGTTTTCATCTGCATTGCTCACGTGTTTAGTTCATGTTATCCTCAGCATCCTTCGGTAGAACCACATCTCTGTTGTTTTGAGTCTATCGTTCATCTTTGAGGAAAATTTCCAGCATTCGCTGTTATATATAAGGACATATATCACATAACAGCCAAGTAAATTTTTGTTTCCAACGAAATCTTCCGGTCTCTCAATACACTGCTTGGCTTTTTTTTTGAAAAGCGTCTTTGGCCATTCGAGTGCGTTTTCGAATCTCAAAGATTTTATTTCCAGTGAAATTTTCAACTTTTTAATACTTTTGAGATTCATATTTCGCTGTTTCAAAAAGGGCTTCTCGGCGTCACATTTTTCGTTGGTTGTTAGAATACTTTCCAGATATGCAAATTTCTGTACTTACTTGATTTTGACATCTACAATTTTTCGCTATTATTTCTTTGTATTCGCTTTCGAACTTAAATATGCGTTTTTATAGGCTTACGTAAAAATTAAGGCATAAAGAAATATATTCCTATAAAGAAAGACAGAAATTTAAAACCTTGTAAAAGAAAGGAAAACAAAGGAAGGAAGTAGAAGAGAGAGGAAGGAAGGAAAAATGGAAGCTTGTTAAGAAATCCTTCGCGACGGAAGGAATTCAAGAGAAGTAGAGAAAAAACAATTTTAAAGAAAACTAAAATAAGTTAAAAGCAAAGATTTACCATTTTTGTGGAATGTCCCTCAGTTATTTTCCGACGAATATATTTTTAAGTATGGAATCATTTTTACAAAAAACATAAACAACGGATGCAGATGTGTTTTAAAGTTGAAATAATATTTGCTTCATTCTATCGACTTTCACAGTGTGTGCACAGCTAGCCTACAATAATCTAGGGTCATTACGCTCCGACCTATTGAATTAAATGTCTGCGTGTATATCTATCTTAGTACTTTTAAACATCTGTATTAATCTAGCTCGCTAGTGCCGTCAGATCGTTCGATCCATACGATTCTGTTCTGTCCTGTTTTTTTTTTCTCTACCAATATGTCTGTCCTTTCCTTATCTATCTGAACAGTGCCTTACAAGGAAAGATAACATTTTAATTTATGCTATATTTATGGGTTAAAGTGCTCAATATCACGGATAGAGTTTATGTAAATATAGAAATGGACATTAAAGTCAGCTCTTGACGTGACAGAATGATTCATTCTAAACGCTATCTTCAGACCATGTGCATTGTATGGCCTGACGATTGATTTGAACATGAAACAGTCTTTTACGCTTATATTTTGTTTCAATGTCTACATTGCACTTAGCATGAAGCTGTCTGTCGCCCGGGAGTGTTGACTACTCTTTTATATATTTACGCTCTCACACTCTGATTGAGCACTCTGGAAGAATGGTAGACTTTGAAAAATAATAGCTACCCTGGCATGTATGCATCGCTCATTCACTAATGAATTAGATCACTCTGGCTATTGGGCGTGTATAATGATAATATACATGCTAAAAAGTATGTCTTCTTCTACCGTGCGCCCATGGCCCAGAGGTAGAATCGCCGACTGACGCCACTTCGGTCGGGTTTCAATCCTGGGTTAAAAGCAATCGGAGTCTAATCGTACTGATGAGCTGTGATACAGCGAAACAGATCTGTGTGCGGATGACTATATATATATATATATATAGAGAGAGAGAGAGAGAGATTTCGGTCATAATTAAATTAGAACAGTACAGAGGTGTATCAAAAAGTATTCAATAAAATTATGTTGGAGAAATTCTTAATATTTTTCATTTGAAAACGAGTTATTATGCAATAAAGTTTTCTAACATCTGGTGTCTTCAGCCGATTTAAAATGACTGATATTAGCCTTATTTTAAGAATGCTCACGTAACGGGGAGTTTTTTGAACGCCCAATTTTCAAAATTACAAGAAGTTTTCATCTATGGTTGTATGATCCTAATAGGTATTTTTGGGTATGGTTACACTTAGTCATAATTTCTGTTTTTTCATTTAATAATTCATTTTATCTTTGTGAATAACATAAGAACTAACTTTTCTGCCACCATTGTAAGGCTTGACTATTTTTACTATACTCCACGTATTGTTTGGGTCTATTCCATATCTTAATTTATTCACACGTGACTCACCAATTTTGTACAATTTCTCAAGTTTTCTAGTTTAAATGTAGACATGTGATTAAACCATCTGTTCTTACAAGTGCCTTTGGTTGATCCAAAATGTGTTTCGTTTTGAACATATATATATATATATATATATATATATATATATATATATATATATATATGCAAAAGTATAATCAGTTATAATACGAGGAGAGAACAGTATGAAATGAAATAAAGACAAGAGAAAAACTATATTTTTCTCGTCTACGCGTTTCGTCCCGTGACGAACTGTATTAACGCAACGTGTTCAAATGAATTTTATTTTAAATAAAGTATCTATAAAAATATTGTTGGCAACTAAAAACAAATGACGCTCATAAATATTTATAAAATCAACTGGTCCAAAAGTAAGTGGACTAATAAGAAATCCATTTTGGTCAAGTCAAGCGAATGTGCTGGTCAAAAAATTAGAACTTCTACAGCCAGTCTGTTTCATCAAGATACTGCACTTGATTGTGTAGAGCGAATCCATCTTACTGGATTCGATGCACAAATCTGCTCCACCTACTATCCATCTAATTTTGAACCAACGTATATATATATATATATATATATATGTGTGTGTGTGTGTGTGTGTGTGTGTGCGCGTGTCTGTGTGTGTGTGTGTGTGTGTGTGTGTGTGTGTGTGTGTGTGTGGACGTTATTTCCTTGATAAAATCCATTAAAAGATCAAACGCTATTCTTTTTTTCTTTATTTAGGTTGTCATTTTCCAGGTAATTTATAATAGAAAATATACACACACACATAGAGACACACTCACATTTACATTGCTTACTGTCTTCTTTCCTATATATATATAAACAAGATGGTTCAAAATTAAGTGGACACAAAGAAATCCAATCAGATCAAGTCAGGTAAACGTGCTGGTCAATCAACTGGACTTCATTTTTATTTCGATTTAGAATGTATTTTATTTTAATTTTTCAAAAGTTTTATTTTCTAAATAACATTTTTATTTTTTAATATCCATTTATTTTTAAATAATTTTGAAAAATTCATTTTATTTCTTTTCTTTAAAATCTATTTTATTATTATTATTATATTCTAGTACAATTCTTAATATCATAATACCATCTTTTAGATATCTATTTAATTATTTCAAAAAATTAAAATATTAATTTAACTATTTTAATATCTATTCAATTATTATTTTTTAAACAAATTCTTTAAAAGTTAATAAACATAAAGTTTTTCTTTTTTTTTATCTATATTCTAAACTGAACCTTTTGCATTGTTTACATATGGAATTTATTTCATTACTTTTTTTTTCATATCATCCCGAGTAAGGGGGTAACGCCACTGATGTGTAGGGGGCTACATAAGAGTAAAAGCACTAAATAGAAGAGAGTAAAGAGAACGACAAACCATTTAGAAAGGAGCAAGAGAAGGGAGTGAACACAGGTGTGACGACAGTTGCAGAGTGGGAGAGAAAGTAAAGGATATGCAGGGTGGTAAGGAAAGAACTAGGGTCAAGTAGTTAAGAGATGAGTATTGGCTACATTTGAATTCCTGGAGGTTGTAGCCGTCAGGAAAGCAAGAATAACGAAGCGAGTTCCATAGGCGGGAAGTGCGAGGAAAGAAGCTGCAGGAGTAGAATTGCCGTCTGCATTTGGTTGATCTCACTGTGAATGAGTGAGACCCAGTTGCCAGTTTGGTTGCATGAGTAAACACCTGTTGCAGAGGCCATGAAAGTATTTATAGAAAAGACAAAGGGAAGCCACATCAAGTCGTTGGGAAAGTGGCTGTAGTCGAGCCGCCAAGTCGATACCTATCACATTACTGATTCTCCTTTGGAGCCTGTCAACAACACCGAGGTGAACATCGGGGATACCTGACCATATATGGCAGCAGTAATCTATGCACGGAGGAATGGTTGATTTGTATATATGCAGGATGGTTTCAGGCGGGAAAACCATCCTTGCCCGACATAGTAACCCAACCTTCCTAGCAGAGGATTTAGCTATTGACTCAATGAAGTGGTTCCACTTGAGATCAGAAGAGAGGGTAAGGCCGATGAGGTGCAGTGTATTACTCTTGGGGAGACTCGCTTGGTCCATGCTTATGGGAGGGAGGAGAGGTTGCCTGTGATGATTGACAGACAGCAGCTTGGTCTTACACGCATTGAAATTATGCACTTATTTAGGAAGGATTGGATCAGATCATGCACTCGTCCAGTGACACCGTAATCCCGTAGCTTGCATAGAAGGCCAGCGTGCCAAACCCTGTCAAAAGTCTTGGAGATGTCCAGAGCTACAGCACGAGCCTCACCGGACTCCTCAAGAGCCTGGAACATGTACTCCGTAATGGTCGTTAGCATGTCGGCCGTTTATGGGCAGTAAGATGCTGGACTATTTCACCATTAATAATGGTCTCGAACACCTTCCCGAAAATTGGTAGAAGGCTCATAGGGCGGTAGTTGGGTGGGTCCGAGGATTCACCAGAGTTCTTGAATACAGGAACGAAAGAAGAGGACTTCCAGCATGCAGGAAAACAGGAAGCAGAGTGGTAGTAGTTTTTCAGTTTAGAGAGGACAGAGGAGAGTTTGGGGGCACATTTCTGAAGCACAATCACCGGGATTCCATCACCACCGCTCGCTTTATGAGGGTCAAATTTTGATATTACACTGGATACTACTCTAGGGTTAATGTATATATCGTACAGTTTAGCCTCAGTTCTAACAGGGAAATCGGGTGAGGGTACTCCAGATGTGTCAAATGCGGAGTTGGATGAGAATCTGCGAGCCAAGCACTCGGCCTTGCCCGCTGATGATGTAAGGAATGTAATTAAAAAACAAATTTAATTAAATGATTCTATTATGCCCTAAAATATTTACTGTATTGAGCAATTTTATGAAAAAAAGAAAGAAAATGCCAGAAAACACGGAATCGTAAAACTGTTAGTTCATTTACCTGGGTATATATATATATATATATATATATATATATATATATATATATATATATTACATGTTCTAAAATATAACATATATATATATATATATATATATATATATATACGCACACACACACACACACACACACATATATATATATATATATATATATCTATACTTGCTAGGATCATACAAACATCATGAAAATGTTCTAAGATCCTTAAATAACTCCTGCCTAATTTTGAAATTCTTTCAGTCGTTTGAAAATTAAAATCGCACCTTCGTAAAAATTCCGTTTTTGCGTTAAAAAATCGGTAAAACCAGTTATTGTAAATCGCATGAAGATACCAAAAGTTTGAAACTTAAGTTGCGGAAATAACTCATTTCCAAATGAAAAATATTCAAAAGTTCTACAATATATTTGTGTTGAACAATTTTCAATATAACTGTGTACCGATGTAATATAATTATGACCAAAAACTAAATGATTATATATATATATATATATATATAACATCAAACATCAACAGTCTGTTTCAAGTTTCAACGCAATCATTAGGCCATGTGTGGTAAGTTTTAGTTCGACTATTTATGGTGGTCAGCAGTTCATTATGGGTATTAAGGTTATTTGTATTATCGGCTCGGAACGAGAAATCGGAGATCCGAGTTCGAATTCCAGCCGAATTCATTGCATTCACTTAAGCGCAAATACCCTTGGGAAAGGTATTAATCCGTCTATTCCTTCCAGTTATGGGTTAAATAACAGGATAGATTAGGTTCTATAGCCTTGGTCGGCAACCAGTCTACCGCAGAAACCAATGGCAACCTACTGCGAGATAATCTTCTACCTAGTCAGTCATGTCTCGAAAGAGACATGATCGCCCAATCGTGTATCACGTATGGCACTTAACTGACTGACTGTATTATCCTACAGATATTGGGTGGTCGTTCACAGTAATTTTTTAAATTATTCTAGAGACTATTACGTAAAAGTAACTGGGGATCTGAATGTGAAAAATTTTTGTGACTATTTTACCGTGTTGTTTAATAAATTATTACTGATTTTTATTGATTAATTAATTATTTGTTTTCCGTGTAATTATGACGTTTACTTCTGTAATTTGTCATGTGTTCACTTGTAGCGTGTTAATTCGTTTATTATTTCCAATGTCCTGGTTTGATCACAAGCCAATATATAAGTAATATTTCATCGCGTTTATATGTAAATATAAATAAAATTATCATTATTAATTGATCTAAGCGGATGATGTAGATCTCATTATATTTATGTTTATATATTTGTCGGTGTGTGCGCCTATGTGTGATAGCTGGCAAGTTGTTCTCATATGCCTGGCTTTATGTCATCATTTGATTTTTACGTGTGGCTTGTTGTTTATTAGTCTATCATAAAGACACTGTTGATAACTGTTATAATCGTCTGAACGTGGACTCATATGCAAATGTGTGTACATTGTACGCAAGGATTTATGGGAATTTTCCGGATTCAGACTTCCTTATCCGGACGGTATAA
The DNA here is from genome assembly GCA_037127315.1 of Ascarosepion bandense. Classification (NCBI taxonomy): domain Eukaryota; kingdom Metazoa; phylum Mollusca; class Cephalopoda; order Sepiida; family Sepiidae; genus Ascarosepion; species Ascarosepion bandense. The sequence goes on from JBBBDQ010001156.1 coordinate 1,962,755, forward strand.
TATGATATAAAATTATTGCTTTTCTAGAGCTTCCTCATTCTTTCTTTTTCATTTCCCTGCCGCGTTTTATCATAATTCGTGATCTTTTTTTTTTCTCCCACCATCCAATTGTTTCTCAACCCATCCCCTATTCGCGCCAAATTTTACTTGTTTCGCTTATCAATTTTTGTTTTCTGACAAAGATATTTGTCTTGCATTCTCGCTTTGTCAAATCATCTAGCGGTTGCTCAGATGGTCTTCAGAAATCGCCCCTCTCTCCCTCTCTCTCGCTGTGTTTTTTCGGTTGAGTCTAATATTTACTTTCCTGTTTAATATTTTGAATCTGTCTTTTACTTTATCTATTTTTATCTTTCATAATCTCTTATATATATATATATATATATATATATATATATATATATATATATATAGTGTTAATAGGTAAATATGATATATATTTATTAATATATATAACTAATAGCTTTGTTTATGCTACATTGGGCACTGTTTATTAACACCTGAATAAAATCTTTATATATGCGTGTATACTTGAATGTATACATATATATATATATATATATATATATATATTGTGTATTTGCGCAACGATTCCTTTTTTATACAGGTTTCATTAAAAATGACGGACAAAGGATTATCATTAAGTTTTTTTAGCGTAGTCGGCACTTAATATAGAAAAGACTCTATATGTATAATATTTACATATGTTTATTTACAAGAAAAACAAAGTTAATTCTTGATAATGGCTAAAAGTATAGCCGAAAGAGCTCGAAAGTAAAAGAGCTTTAGACAATTTTTACATAATTAGAGTTCCGGAAAAAAAGTTACACGAACACATGAAAATTTAAATAAGAAACTGAATGATAATACCTTGCTGTTTTAATGAAACACACACACACACACACATCGGAGTCTAACCGTACTGATGAGCTGTGATACAGCGAAACAGATCTGTCTGCGGATGACAATATATATATATATATATATATATATATATATAATGTCGTGTTAAGTAGATCAAAAACTTAGCCCTGACGACATCATGACAATGCATTCGCGAAACTTCGATATCGGCATGAACCTACTGAGTTATATCACACTCTTCTCTTCAATAATTATATATATATATAACATCTTTATATTATTTTAAGTGCGTGCTCAGTTGGTTAGAACGCTAAGTTTTCTCTCCACGATATAGGGTTCGAAACTCAGCATATCTATTTGTCGAAAAAGAGGGACGTTCCGAGTGTGTAGTGCCCGTTGGAAAGTCCCTCAAAACTATACCGCTGGTGAATGTTTAATTATCTCAGATATATATATATATATATATATATATATATATATATATTGTCATCCGCAGACAGATCTGTTTCGCCGTATCATAGCTCATCAGTACGGTTAGACTCCGAGTGCTTTTTACCCAGGATTGAAACCCGACGGAAATGGCGTCAGTCGGCGACTATATATATCTTGAACTTTTCAGCGTTCAAATGTCATTTTGACAGAAAGTTTAAGCGTATTTATCGTATTAACAAAATTTAAATATCCACCCGCATCGCTTTGAATGTCAAAATTACCTGCGCTGTGAAATCTTGACTGTTCTATCTATCTATTGAATCGCAGACATCAGTGATTCCTTTACGAAATCAAGCGTGTGACATTCTGTAGATAGCCGCTAATGTTGAAATCATGTAAGCATAAAAGTGGATATTAGATCAACATCTCGCGACAACTAATACGCAGTCTTCGGTCCATATCGCCTGACGATCGAAATGGCTCGTGAATTTTTACGCTTCCGAAACGAACCTGCTATCTATTAAGCACCATAAACAATCGCTTCTACCCCACCATTAACATGGATCAGGTTAGTCTCCCTGAAAGCAAAACACTGCGCCTTCTCGGCCTAACTCTCTCATCCGATCACAAATGGAATGACTACATCGAATCCATAGCTAAATCTGCTGTTAGGATGGTCGGTTCACTGTCGAGGGCCAGAAGGTTTTTCCCCCCTGAATCCATCCTGCACATAAATAAATTTACCATCCGCCTGTGTATTTGAATACTTCTATCACATTTGGTCGGGTACCCCTGATATTCATCTCGGTGTTCTTGAAAATATCCAGCAGAGAATCCGCAGTGTGATCAATCCCGACTTGATAGCTCAGCTCCAGTCAATTTATTCCCTGTGCCTCTTCTGCAAATACTTCCACGGCTTCTGCTCCGACGATCTTAGCTTGCTGGGACCCACTTTGTATGAATTTCTCGAGCTACTAGACTAGCAACTAGATCCCATCCTTTTACATTGAAATCAATAAAATGTAATCTCAACTTCGACTCTAAAAGCTTCTTTACTCCCACTTCCCGCTCGTGGAATTTCTTTCCCTGTGCTTCTCTAATAGCTACCCTGACAGCTAAATTCTCCAAGGATTTAAATGTAAGGTCAGTTGTCATCTGTTATCTGCTTGACTCGCATCCTTCATGTTCTTTTCCTCGTCCACTCTATTCTCATCAGCTCTTTTCACAGGAGTGTTCTCATCCTTCTCTTACCCATTCTCTGACACTCCCTATAACTTGTTCCTCTTTTTTATCAATGTCTTCTTATATAACCCCATGCGCACCAGTGGCAGTACTGCCTTGCTTGGGGTGAAATTACTATATTAAAAATACGCTCTAACCCATAAATATAGCAGACCTTAAAACTGTATTACACACACACACACACACACACACACACACACACACACACACACACACACACACACACACACACACACATATATATATATATATATAAATACTTGGCTTATTTCTCAGCCATGTCTTGTCATTTTCAGATATCTTAGTTATCTTTAACTAAATTAAGTATTTTGTTCCCCACTACTATCACAATTTTTGAGTATATATACATATATATATATATATGTTTGTGTGTATATATATATATATATATATATATATATATGCGGTGTAGATATAAAAAAAATCCAATGGAGTATTCTCTACATAAAGTGGTAGGATAACTCACTAGGAGAGCTCTAAATATATATGTATATAAATACATATAGAGCAAAGATATGCAAAAATTAAGACAGACATTTTATTTCATGTTTAAGCGGAAGTAAGACCTATTTCTGGCGAACCATCTTCAGCCTCCGTCTTTATTTTACAGAAGAATTTACACGAATGAAATTCACAAATAAATACCCCACCCAAAAAAACTAAAACAGAAATAAAAATAAAGGTATATATATATATATATATATATATATATATATATATATATATATGCACTAGGATATAAAAATCAGTGTATAAATGTGAATATGACAATAAAATGAGGGTCATCGAAAAGTAACTCCCTATTTTATCAATGATTAATCAGCCAGGTTTCTTAACTTAATACCCTGTGACTTTTTTTCTGTTAAAGGAGCAATTATATTATACCAAACCAAGACTTTGGAATAGCATGAAGAATGAATAAAAGAAGGTCTGCCATCCATGCCACAAGAGTTCCTGGTTGTTGTAATGGAATGTCCCACACTCCCTATCACCTATGTGGACTGACTATATTAGTAGCCATAGTGTGCAAAAGAGATACCTGTGACTTGCTTCAGCAATTACTAGCCTGCCACCAGCTTCTCTGTTTTGCTGTAGTGTATTCTCTTTACAATAAACCTCTCTTCTTTCATCCAGGCACGTGTTGGTGCTCTTTTACTCAAGCACCACCTTGCCTGCTTGTAACCTTTTTATGGAGAATGGTGTGTGTAAACTCTGGTCAAGACTGATTTCCGATAGTCTATTTTATGCATATATATATATATATATATATATATATATATATATATATATATATATACAACCACGCTCTCCCGTAGACTTACATGTCATCTTTCTGATCAGAGTACTATTAAACAACATTTCTCTGAAAAACATAAACATGTAGGTAATATCAAACAGATTTTGGTCAACAATACGGTGATCCTTACTCATACACACAGTAAGAGGAACCTGCAGATATTGGAGGCCATGTACATCAAATCAAAACAACCAACACTCAATAAAATCAACTTTAAAACAGGAAATAACATATTACATTGCATTTGACTAGATGGTTTTGTTGTCATTTCACGCTATCCCGCGGTGTGACGTCATAAAACCGCATCGCAAACTTAAGAACTGCGTTTATTATTTTTGGTAACTATTGCCGTTGCCAAGCGGAGTTTTATGTCAACACAAAATAAAATCGTCGGTGATGGTGGATTTTATAATATTTCAGTTTAAACTACCTCTCTGAACATGGCTCATGTGAGCCGAAAGCTTAGAAGAAAACCAATAAATAATTATCCAAATGTTGGAGAATTTTTCTCTTTATTTTCAACTGAAATTAAAGCAAAAATACGACGTTTAGAACGGCTCATGATTAAACATAATAGACATTCATTGTCTCTTATATTTAATAGAATATGTTTAGAAAATATATATATATATATATATATATATATATATATATATATATTAATCATATCTCCCCGAGCAAGGCGGTAACGCCACTGATGTGCAGGGGGATACGTGAGAGTGAAAAGATTTGGAAAAGAGAAAGCCGGAAACCACATCCTAAACAGGGAACAAGGGATGAGCCTCTACACCTGTACAATAGACGTGATATATATATATATATATATATTATGACATCTTTGCTTAGTTTCTGGAAGTGTTCTTCGGATCTTCGTGTTAGAAAATCTGTCATCTATTGCTGCATATGCTTTTATTAATACTAATATGTCTATTACCGTTACTATTATTATTATGATTATTTGTTTGGCAAATTAAAGCATCAACAACCCCGTACTCGTCATGATAAAAGCATTGCGAGTTGTAATGACATTAAATTAAACTAATTCTATTTCGTTAGATTTTTTTTGTATATAATTGACTGCATGTATTTCTTTCACGACATTTCTATTTTCGGCATTCTTTAAAAATGTAGATTTCAATCACATCGTTTATACCTTGGAAATATTTTTAATTAAAATTGAGGTAAATCCATAATGAACAAGAAATGAAAAATACTGGGTGTATATTAGCAGAAGGAATTACATTTAAATATTCTATTATTACAGTATCAAATAGAAAGCCTTCTTTCTTTCTTTCTTTCTTTCTTTCTTTCTTTCTTTCTTTGTATCGATCCATCTATCCATCAATCTGGGCTTATAGCCATATCACGTTAAATCACTGATTCTCGAACAATCACCGAATTTTAACAAACATATAACTTCTTTAGGTTCTCTTTCATATGAGTGACCGTTTGGAAATATCAGGTGTTATAAGCTTAGATGTGCGAGTGATATAATGGCTAATGGCATGAAAATGGAAATTGGAGAGCCAAGTTCTAATTCTGGTTGAGTTCATTATAGTCCTTTACACTTAGGAACGTTATGAATTCATCTCTTTTCCAAAGCTAGGACTAAATTAATATGACTTGTATCAGTAAATCCTTATCTCCGAAAAAATTCTTAAAATCTTAAAATATTTCCTTGCTGTAAATCAACTGAAAAGGGTTGATGAACCATAGAAAGCAATTCATTCATGCATTTATGTGCAAATACGCATGGGAACGCTATGAATCCACCTTTTCTCATCCTAGCTTAGATTAGAAGAAATTTTATCGTTAAAAATAATTATTACCTCCTCGGCCTCGTTCTCTCAGCCGACCTCAAGTGGAACAACTACATCGATTCAATAGCTAAATCTACTGCTAGGAAGATCGGGTCATTGTGTCGGGACGGAGGTTTTTCTTCGTCAAAATTCATCTTGCACATATACAAATCTATCATCCGTCCATGCCTTGAATACTGTTACCATCACTGGTTGAGCGGTCTTGCTATTAATCTCTGTGTTCTCGACAAAATTCAAAAAAGGATTTGCAATGCAATCAATCACTATTTGGCAGCTTGACTTCAGTCACTTTCTCACTGACGGGATGTGACTTCTCTCTGTCCTTTCTACAAATATTTTCACAACTTTTGCTCAGACGAGCTTGTTTATCTGCTACCCCCTCTAGAGGAATTTACTGGAGCTAAAAGATTGGAAACTAGGTCCCTTTTATAGTCAAAAGAGTAAAAGGTAACCTCCCATACAAATTTCTTTCCTCGCATTTTCTTCCAGTGATATACTTGCTTCCCTGATATCTACAATCTCCAAGAGTTAAAGTGCAACGTCAATTGCCATCTTTATTTCCTTGATTTCTATCTTTCTTTCATCCCTTCCCCGTAACCCCCTGTATTTTGTTCTTTTTCCTTTTCGCTCAGCTCACACGTAAGTCTTTCTACACAACAGGTGTGTGCGCTACAATCCGGATTAACATTAAAATGACAACCATATTAAATGTATCATATTTTTTTCTTGTTTAAGATTTGTGTAATATAATATGTTGAATTAAGAACAAATTAAGTAAAATGTCCAGTAAACTCGAGCGCCGTATTGCAATTAGTGTGGTCCTATATTGTATCCGCGCGCCCCAAAAAAATGTTGAGCTTTTTCATTTCCCAAAATAGACTGTGTGTGACATTGCCAAGACCTTCAAAGAGTCTGGTGAGGCTTGGGGTGAGTCCCTGACTCCTCAGAGAAAAAACACAGGACCGATCCGAGGTTCGCAAGAGGAACAAAGATTTCCTGGAGCAGCTTCAAGTCCTTATCAATGAAGACACGAGCTTGTCCATGCAGACGTTGGCGACAAGGTGCACAGGACAATGTGCATAAAACAACGGTCCTTCAAGTCATCCATTAGTATCTCCAATATAAGAGCTATGTTCTAAAGTTGAGAGATTCTCTCAGAGTTCAAGAAGAAGAGACTTGAGAGATGCGAACTGCTCATCACTTCTTTGAAACACAGAGCTGCTGGACGGATCCGCTTCTTTTATGCTGAGAAGATCTTCTGTGTTGATGCAGAAATCAACCGTCAGAATAATAGATGGTTTTGCAAGGACCCCGATGATGTTCCTGTGATTGGCAAAACGAAGTTTCCTGCCGGACTCCATGACCTTGAGGTGATCTCCGATGAAGGGGATGTCATGCCTCCCACTACTTTGGCAAAGGTCAGACCTTGACGAATGACGTCTACCTGGATGTCATGAAGAATATTGTGAATCCATGGATTGTTCAGGTAGCTGCAGGGAAGCCATGGCTCTTCCAACAGGACATAGCTCCTGCTCATGCGTCCACTTTGATCCAGGCTTGGTGTGATGAGAATCTGGACATGTAGTCAAAGTAGTTCTGGCCCCTTAGTAGCCTGAAATCTTTGTGACTATTACCTATGAGGTGTACTTGGGAGACATTCCAACAAACGTGCACAAAATACTGTCGACTCTCTAAGGACTGCCATCATCGAGGCCGTGGCCAACTTGTCCATGCAGCAGGTGACCAACGCCTGTTTGTTTTTTTGTTTTTTTGGCATCGTGTGGAGACTGCCATTGACGCTTGAGGGGGCTGGATTGCATAATATGGTAGAGGAGAGATCAGACAACAATGTCATAAAGCAATTTTTTCATGTAAATACTTCTCATTCTGAAGGAACACACTTTTTCTTTTTCTTATCCATTCTCCGACAATCCCTGTATCTTCCCATTTATTTTTGCTCTCCCTTTATGTAGCCACCTGCTCACTAGTGAAAGAACTTGGGGTTAAATGATTATAAAAAGATCTCCAACAAATATTTATAGAATTTATGACTTTAAATAACATTACAATACTTAATAAGCTGTAAAAATAACCAAGATACTTCAGTTAAACTGTAACGTGCCATACAGGATACGCGTTATTGCGATTATGTCTCTTTAGATCCATTTATTACTAAGCGGAAGATGTTCCTGTAGAAGGTTGCCATTTCTTTCTATGGTAGACTGGTTGCCAACTAAGGCTATAGAACCTAAACTCTCCTACTATTCAACACATAGCTGGGAGAAAATATGGATTAATACCTTTCCCAAGTTTATTTGCGCGTAAGTGAATGAAGTGAATCCAACTCGAATTCGAACTCGGCTCTCCGATGTCTCATTCTTAGCCGATATCCTTGAACCACAATGAAATCATACTTGTTTGTCGATGTATCTGTATGTGAGCGGGAGTGAGCATATGTTTGTAAAGTGGTGACTACTTGTACGTGCATGCGTATACATGTGCATGTGTTACCCTGTGTATATGTAGCCTATTTTGCTATACGTTTATTTATAAAAGGCTCAAGAGTCCCTCATAGTAGCTGTTTACTGAATAAGGTTTCTAATAGGAATATAAGATCAGGAAGAATAAATTGAATGTTATGCAGACAGATATATTTCCACCGTTGATTTGAAGAGGTTAAGATTTAATTATTCAGACAAGTATCTTTATTCTACTATGTACCGTGTCCGTTCGAGACATGGACGATCATTGCTCTCCACAACATCCTAGTATTTGTAAATGACATTTATTCTTCCACTTTATTACCGCTCTGCCATCCAAGTTGCCATGTCCTAAATTTACAAGGGTCAGATTTAAAACAAATTTGGTATTGCAGCGATATTCTAATTTTTTTTACAATGTTCACGATGTTCAGGGACCGAGAGTAACTCGATTTAGAGGTTTTTATTTTTGTTTTTTGTTTTTAATCATTTCACCCCGAGCAAGGCGGAAACGCCACTGATGTGCAGGGGGTTACATAAATGTAAAAAGATTAATTAGAAAAGAGTGAGGAGTACAAGCTAGTTAGAAAGGAACAATAGAAAGCTGAGAAAGCAGGTGCGATGACAGATACATAGGTGGAGAGAAAGAGAATGGGTGGGACCCAGTTGCCAGTCTGGTTGCACGGGTAAACACCTGTTGAGGAGGCATCAGTGACTTAAGCTCATCCGAGCAGAAGCCATGAAAGTATTTACAGAAGAGACAGAGGGAGGCCACATTTCGACGATGGGAAAATGGCTGCAGTCGAGTCGCCAGATCAGTACCTATCACATTACAGACTCTCCTTTGGAGCTTGTCAAGAACACTGAGGAGAACGGCAGGGGCACCTGTCCATAAATGGCAGCAGTATTCCATGCACGGATGGATGGTTGACTTGTATATATGCAGGATGGATTCAGGTGGAAAAAACATCCTGGATCGACCTAGTGACCCAATCGTGTACAGAATAACAAGCACAGTTTATGCGGATGTTAAGATTATAATAATCGAGGAAGCGTTCTCTTGCAAGTCTCTTCCAGAATCTTCTTGAGTAGAACTTACATCTCACAAAGGGTATATGAAAGGTATGAGAGTTGTTCCCTACAATGTCCGGTGGAATCGAGGAGTGTAGAATGAGCCACTTCAATGAAAATAGCCATAAAGCTGTATATCTGCTGGAGATGCCCCAAATTGTACCAAACTGGCTAGCCACGTGTGAAACTTAAAATTATAAAACGGAAATGACCCTGATATGACATGGAGTATGGAAAAAAGAAAACCAAAGTTTATGGCTATGGAACTCAATCTGTCCTGTTATTTAGCCACTAACCGGAGGGAAGAGATGGATTAATATCTTTCCCAAGGATATTTGCGCATAATTGAATAAAACAAATACACTGGTTGACAGCCAAGGCTATAGAACCCATTATAGAGGGAAAATACGGATTAATATCTTTCCCAAGGATATTTGCGCATAATTGAATAAAACAAATACACTGGTTGACAGCCAAGGCTATAGAACCCATTATAGAGGGAAAATACGGATTAATATCTTTCCCAAGTAGATTCTGCTAAGAAGAAAAGTTAGCTGTTAAGTGTTTTCCAGAACAAAAAAAATTACAGAATGAAAGATCAGAAGTAATGTCTAGATGTAATCGCACCTATCCATACTTATTAGGATCATACAAACCTGGATGAAAGTGTTTTAAGATCCTTAAGTAACTCCTTTCTAGTTTTGTAAATTGTCGGCTGTTTAAAAGTTTAACGCCACGTTCATAAAAATCCTGTTTGTACGTTTGAAAAAAGGTTGGAAAATCAGTTATTCTGTATCCCCAGAAGATACCGAAGTTTTGACACCTATGTTTAGGAAATAACTCTTTTCCAAATAGAAAATAATCAAAATCTCTACAATATAAATGTATTGAGCACTTTTTGTACTGGTCTAATTTAGTTAAGACCAAGAACTAATTATATATATATGATAATATATATATATATATATATATATATATATATATATATATATATATATGATAATTATGTAATATATATATATATTATATAATTATCATATATATAATATAATATTTATATAATATATAATATATATATTTTATGATTATATATATATCACATAATATATAAAAATGACACTATTGAGCACTTTTTGTACTGGTCTAATTTAGTTACGACCAAGAACTAATTATATATATATGATATATATATATATATATATATATATATATATATATATATATGATAATTATGTAATATATATATATATTATATAATTATCATAGATATAATATAATATTTATATAATATATAATATATATATTTTATGATTATATATATATCATATAATATATAAAAATGACACTATTGAGCACTTTTTGTACTGGTCTAATTTAGTTACGACCAAGAACTAATTATATATATATGATATAATATATATATATATAATGGATTCTCCCGTCGCGTTCAACGTATGAGGGTCCAACCTTTTTCCAGCAAGACAACCACACAGAGATTTGTTTATAGTGGTGAAGGCATTGTGTAGTACCATCCACACTTCTTGGAACTGCTGATAACAAACAATCGGTGCAGATGACTGCCACAGATCGCACGAACAGCAGACCTCAATTATTTAACCCATAATTGGAGGGAACGAACGGATTAATACCTTTCCCAATATATATATATATATATGATAATTATGTAATATATATATATATATACCTTTCCCAATATATATATATATGATAATTATGTAATATATATATATATTATATAATTATCATATATATAATATAATATTTATATAATATATAATATATATATTTTATGATTATATATATATAATATAATATATAAAAATGACACTAATTATATATATATATATATATATATATAGGATCTACAATACAATCAATCCCGATTTGGCAGCTCGACTTCAGTCACTTTTAAACTGACAGGATGTGACTTCTCTCTGTATTGCTGATCTTTTTGCTATAAATATGTATTGCTATAAATATGTATTGCTGATCATTTTTTGTTGCAAATCCTTAAAGAGAGAGGGGGAGAAGAGTGAAAGAGATAGGTAGAGTTGTTTCCTCGATATCAAAGCTCTATTACTTTTTCAGTATCTGGTATTCCAGCTGGGAGCCACATTATTCTTTAGTAGTATTCCTCGATCTAACATAGTTGACATTAATATTTTTATTATAAGCAAGGATGTTAACATTAATATGATAATAAACAATGTTGCTTTAAAATTTCTATTTAATATATAGATATATATATATATATCGAGAGAGAAAGAGAGAGAGAGTGAGAGAGAGAGAAAGGAAGAAAAAGTGGGGATTAATATCATATATAATATTAATCCATAATATTAATACATTTTGAAACTTTGCTGATTGTTTTGATATTGACGACCTTAACTCCGTAGTTTCATATACGAACATTTTCGTAGCTATATGAGATAGATAAATGAATGTACTGCCGCCTGGATTATTTAAAAATCTGTTATTTCAAATATATATATATATATATATATATATATATTTCTGAGAGAGATATGCGTGTTTTTTGTATGTGACTATTTCAACGCTTATATCTATTTGTGCACGTGCTTGTATATGTACACACCTCTGCAAATTTTTTTTTAAAAATCTTTTAAGCCTGACCGATTAGCTAGTTAAGTTTACCCCGACCGGATATTAAAACAGTGGGCGAGATATGATCAAATCAACCTTTAACATAAGAAATCTACATAAGAAATCGCCTTCCAACTTTTTACCGGTAAAGTGAATCACGAGTCACTTGTTTTCCCAATATCTTAGAAAAAAGAATATATTACAACGACTATACTTTGCACAATCATGTCAAGAACTAAGCAATGTACGAGTTTATATGCTTGCAATGATTGATATATAGAGTTAGCACGGTAATCATATTGAGACATTTTCAAACCAAATTCAATTATGAAATATATATCAAAATGAAAAAAAAAACTGATTTATATAAAGGAAAGAAAGCCACTAAGATGCAGTGGCTTACTGATAGTGAATATGAAAGAAAAATTATTAAGGAGAAAAAACAATAAATGAACAAGAATTAAGAAGAAAAAAAGTAAACGATCAGAACACAATTACGACTAACCAAAAATGAGCGCTTTTGCAGCAGATTCTGTGCTCTACTTCCAATTGACAACCACACAATCGCGTTTTGTTTTGATTTAGCACTTATAGCATTGGGTATAACGATAAACTACATCCGTTCCTGATCTGAACATTGGCGTTTCTAAGGAGCGTGGAACCACTTAGTAATTGATGTGGTTTTCAGGTTCAACTTGATCACAGGGTGGCAGCACCTGTTAAGCTTCTGCCTATGACTAAATAGGTAATTTCGAAACAAAAACTGGTAATACATTTTATAATCAGCAATACATATTTATAGCAATACATGATTATCGCAAACATAACTATAGCAATACAAAATTATAGAAATACATATTTATAGCAAGACATATTCATAGCAAAACGTTCAGCAATATATACTTCTAGTAATACATATTTCTAGCAAAATGATCAGCAATACATATTTATAGCAATGCATATTTATAGCAAGACATATTCATAGCAAAACGTTCAGCAATATATATTTCTAGCAATACATATTTATAGCAAAATGATCAGCAATACATATTTATAGCAATGCATATTTATAGCAAGACATATTCATAGCAAAACGTTCAGCAATATATATTTCTAGCAATACATATTATATAGCAAAATGATCAGCAATACTTATATATAGCAATACATGTTCATAGCAATACATCTTTATAGAAAATCATCAGCAATACATATTTATAGCAATGAATATTTATAGAAACACATATCTATAGCAAAAGGATCTGTAATACGTATTTATAACAATGCATATTGATAGCAAAATGATCAGCAATACATATTTATAGCAACATATATTTATAGCAAAATGATCAGCAATATACATTTGTAGCAATACATATTTCTGGCAATAAATATTTAAAGCAAAATGATTAGGAATATATATTTATAGCAATACAAACTTATAGCAATATATATTTATAGCAAAATGATCAGCAATATATCTTTACAGCAAAATGATCAGCAATACATATTTATAGCAATACAAATTCATAGCAATAAATATTTATAGCAAAATGAACAAAAATACATATATATGGCAAAATAAACAACAATACAAATATATGGCAATACATATTTACAGCATTATATATTTAAAGAAAGATGGTCAGCGATACATATTTATAGAAATATATATATATCAATATCTATTTATAGCAAACTGATTAGCAATACATATGTATAGATATACATGTTCATAGCAATATATATTTATAGAAAAAGTGATCAGCAATACATATTTGTAGCAATGAGTATTTATAGAAATACATATCTATAGAAAAATGATCTGCACTAAATACTTATATCAATGCATATTTATATCAAAATGAACAGCAATACGTGTTTATGGCAATACATATTTATAGCAATACATATTTATAGCAAAATGAACAGCAATACTTATTTATAGCAATATATATATTTATATTATAATATATTTGTAGCAAGATGATCAGCAATACATATTTATAGCAATACTTATTTATAGAAAAATGATCAGCAATACATATTTATAGCAATACATATTTCTGGTAATACATATTTATACCAAAATTTATACAGAAATCAATATTCATAGCAAAATGATCAGCAATACGTGTTTATGGCAATACATATTTATAGCAATACATATTCATAGCAAAATGAACAGCAATACATATTTATAGCAATATATATATTTATATTATAATATATTTGTAGCAAGATGATCAGCAATACATATTTATAGCAATACTTATTTATAGAAAAATGATCAGCAATACATATTTATAGCAATACATATTTCTGGTAATACATATTTATACCAAAATGATAAGGAATATATATTTATAGCAATACAAACTTATAGTAATACATTTATAGCAAAATGATCAGCAACTTATAGCAAAATGATCAGCAATTAATATTTATAGCAAAATGGTCAGCAATATATCTTTATAGCAAAATGATAAGCAATACATATTTATAGCGATACAAATTTATGGCAATACATATTTATAGCAAAATGACCAGCAATACATATATATAGCAATACATATTTATAGCGTTATATATTTAAAGCAAAATGATCAGCGATACATATTCATATGAATACATACATATAGCAATACATATTTATATAAAGATGAACATCAATATATATATATAGAGAGAGAGAAATGCATATATATAGCAATACATATTTATAGCAAAATGGTCAGCAATATATTTTTATAGCCATGCGTATTTATAAAAATACATATTATAGCAATACCTGTCTATAGCAAAATGATCAGCCATACATATTTATAGCAATACATATTTATAGCGAAATACACAGCAATACATTTTTATCGCAAATACATATTTATAGCAAAATCAGCTGCAATTCATATTTATATCAATACATATTTATAGCAATACATATCCATAGCAAAATGATCAGCAATACATATTGATAGCAATTCATATATATAGCAGTATATATTTATAGCAAAATGATCCGCAGTACATATTTATAGCAATATATATTTAAACAAGACATATTGGTAGCAAAATTATCAGCAATACATATTTATAAAGCAATATATTTTTAGAGCATTATATATTTCTAGCAAAATGGTCAGCATTACATATTTATAGCAATACATATTTATAGCAAAATCATCATCAATAGCTAATTATAGCAATCCTTATTTATAGCAATACATATTTATAGCAAAATAAAAAGTAGTACATATTCATAGCAATATGATCAGCTGTACATATTTCTAGCAATATATATTTATATAAAAATGATCAGCATTACATATTTATAGCAATACATATTTATAGCAATACATATTGATGGCAATACATATTTATAGCAAAATGACTGGCAATAAATATTTATAACAGTACATATTTATAGCAATGTTTATTTATAGCAAAATTATCAGCAATACATTTTTATAGCAATACATATTTATAGCATTATATGTTTATAGCAAAAAATCAGCAATATATATTTATAGCAATATATATTTATAGCAAAATGATCAGCAATACATATAGCAAATATCTGTAGCAATATATATTTATAGCTTTGATTATTTTTAGCAAAATGATCGGCAATACATTTTTATGGCAAGACATATTTATAGCATTATATATTTATAGCAAAATGAGCAGCAATACATATTTATCGCAATACATATTTATAGCAAAATGATCAGCAATACATGTTATAGCAATATATATTTATCGGAATTCATATTTATAGCAATATTTATTCATAGCGAAATGATCGGCAATACATATTTATTTCAGTACATATTTATAGCAAGACCTATTTATAGCAAAATGATCAGCAATATATTTTTAAAGCAGTACATATTTATAGCAAGCTGATCTGTAATATATATTTATTGCAATACATATTTATAGCATTATATATTTTTAGAAAAAAAAATCAGCAATACATATTTATAACAATACATATATAAATAATACATATTTATAAAATTACAAAATTATCATTAGCAATATATATATATATATATATATAGCAAAATATTCAGCAATACATATTTATAGCAAGACATATTCATAGAATAATGATCAGATATATATATTTATATTAAAACATATCAATAGTAAATAATCAGCAATACATATTTATATCAATACATATTCATAGCCAAATGATCAGATATACATATTTATATCAAAACATAATAATAGTACATAATCAGCAATAAATATTTATAGCAATAAATATTTATAGCAATAAATATTTATTGCAACACATATTTATAGCAAAATGGTCACCAATATATATTTACAGAAAAATGATCAGCAATATATATTTATAGCAATACATAGTTATAGGATTATATATTTATAGCAAAATGATCAGCAGTACATATTTATAGCAATATATATTCATAGCATTATATATTAATTGCAAAATGATCAGCAATACATATTTATAACATTATCAGCAATATATATTTATATCAATACTTATATATATATATTTATATATATTTATGTCAATACATATTTATAGCATTATATATTTGAAGCAAAATGATCGGCAATACATATTTATAGCAATATATGTATAACAAAAATGATCAGCAATATACATTTATTGCAGTACATATTCATAGCATTTTATATTTATAGCAAAATGATCAGCAATGATTATTTATAGCAATACATATTTATAGCAAGATTATCTGCAATACATATTTATAGCAATATATATTTACTGCATTATATGTTTATATCAAAATGATCGGCAAAGCATATTTATAGCAATACATCTTTATAGCAATGCATATTTATAGCAAAATTATCAGCTACACATATTTATAGCAAAAGGATCGGCAATACATATTTATAGCAATACATATATCCACAAAATCTGAGTATCATCTACCGTGTATTCAATTGCGAAAGCATAATAACATGTATCATATTTTATTACTTCAAAATCTACCTAAGAGAATGAAATTTTGATATGAATGTCCCATATAGAGTTGGTATGCCGTTAAACAGACAAATTAATCAATGAAACAAAAAATGGTGAGGGATGACACCCTTCGCTTGACTCCAAAACCAAAACATATATTATTTTCAGTCATAGTTTTTGTTTGGGGACGGACTTTCTTTTCAAAATCATTGCTTATTCCCGTCAGTTTTTATTGGCTAGGGCTAAAAAGAATCACCCTTTCATCAATGGTGATGTTTCTATACAGGAAATGTTTAGGCAGCAAGTTTATGAAGGCAAATCTCATTAGAATGAAAAATTGTCAGATGAGGATACAAGTAAACAAATTTGGACACTTTTCCGAGTTCATGAAGGTGTTCAATGATCGGAATTTGACCCATTGAATGCTGTGTTAATTCTTTGCTTAGAATTTATCTGAAAATAATTTCCTTAGAATTTATCTCAACTATATTCGTCTGGAGCAGTGGTTCTCAACCGGTGTTCACACACGCAGACAAAGAAGCAAATGGGGAGTTCAAAGCAATGTTTTAAGGAGTGACTTGAAACAACTGAAATGTAGTTCTACAGAAAGATGCCGCGTATATAATGGACCAAACTTGTGAGCAATGATGAAGTTTTGGAAACGAAAAGAATACTAACACTGAGCATCAGGAAAAGACATCGAAAGTTCCTGGGACACGTAATAAGGAAGGAGGAATTGGAGAATCTGATACTCACTGGTGAATTAAAGAGAAAGAAAGACGGGAGAAAACAGCGTGTAACATACGTGACTGGCTTAAGCAAGTGGGTGGCAGAGCGGGGTTTGTTTGGGGTAACAGGAGAAAGGACTACAATTAAACTGCCAGAAACCCGAACGCATGGTCATCAGTAAAAAGGGCAGCTCAATATACCAAATAGAGGTCGGGGATGCTAAAATCAAGCATTTACAAAACTTTAAATACATGGAAAGGTGTTCAACAGAAGACTGAAAGTTCGACACAGAGATACTAAGGCGAATTGGCGTGGAAAAGGAAGCATTCCAAAAGTCGAGTAAAGTATTAAGAAACAGGACAATTTTGCTAGAAACAAAGAAGAGAGGACTGGATTGCTATATGTTGTCAGTTCTTCAATATGGGAGTGAATGTTGAACAATATCATCAAAGATGAAGGAAAAATTTGAAGCAACTGAAATATGGTTCTACAGAAGGATACTGCGAATATCATGGATCGAGCATATGAGCAATGATGAGGTTTTGGAGATGATGAAAACAAAAAGGAAATTAATACTGAGCATCAGGAAGAGACAGCTGAAGTTCCTTGGAGAACCTGATACTAACAGGCCAGATAGAGGGAAAAAGAGAGAGGAAAGCATCAGATAACATATTCGAAGGACCTAATCAGGTGGATGATGGAACGAGGGTAACATGGTGTAACAAGAGAAGGCGTGCTAAGAGCCACCAGCGACAGGGAGACGTGGAAAGCCATAATCGACTATGTCCTGAAGGGACAGGGCACACAGAAGAATATATATGCCAACTGTTTATATAAAATTATAATGTAGATATAAAATGAGGTATCAATTTTATATTATAATGAGTATATAAACTGATCCCTCATTTTGTGGCCATGATGGTTTCTATACATTTATATTCTAGATTTATGGGCTTGAGCTAGTGGATGACAGAACAGAGGTTGCATGGTGTAACAGGAGAAGGCGTGCTAAGAGCCACCGGGATAGGGAGACGTGGAAAGCCATAATCGCCTATGTCCTGAAGGGACACGGCACATAGAAGAATGTAGCAATTTCTCTTAGGAACGGTTGTTACAACTGAGAATTGAAATTTCTACAGTAGTCTACGCTATATTAAAATACTAAAAATTAGAAGATCAACTCTAAAACTAGCAGAAAACGATATCAAGCGATGTAAATTAGCATCCCGTTTATTTTACCGTGTTTTGATTTTAAATGTTGAATAAAACTGAGAACGATGTATAAAGGAATGATTATATATATAAAAGAAAAGGATACAGAGATTATGATTTATTATAATAAATAATAATATTAATTTTAAATATCAATAAAATAAAATATTAATATATTAATATAAATTAATAAAAAATAAATAATACATATAATTAATTTTATATATAAATTATATGAGAATTATATAAGGAATTATATAAAGAAAGGATTAACCTCCTCAGCAATGTTAACCACAAGAATCTCATTGAATAAACCTGAATTTTTTTTTAACATGGTTTACTATGAGTTAATTTACTAGGGCGCATAAATGCTCCATAGAATTTAGTTGTTAAATACGATTTTATTTTTAATAAATTAGTTTTACTTTAAATTAAATCCTTTACATTTAATATTTCTATGATACAATTTCTAAAATTATCTCTTAACAAAAAAAATAAAATAAGCCATTTTTTTTCAGCGAATGGAGTTCAGCAAAGAAATTAAGCGTAAAAGCGGTTAATGGGTAAAAAAAATAAGTAGAAAAGTGGTCCGTGGTTAAAAAGTAAGCGTAAAAGTGGTCCATGGGTGAAAGATTTGAGCGTAAAAGTGGCTAATGGATAAAAGAAATAAGTAGAAAAGTGGTCCGTGGTTAAAAAGTAAGCGTAAAAGTGGTCCATGGGTAAAAGAAATTAAGCGTAAAAATGGTTAATGGGTAAAAGAAATAAGTAGAAAAGTGGTCCGTGGCTAAAAAGTAAGCGTAAAAGTGGTCCATGAGTGAAAGAAATTGAGCGTAAAAGTGGTTAATGGATAAAAGAAATAAGTAGAAAAGTGGTCCGTGGTTAAAAAGTAAGCGTATAAGTGGTCCATGGGTAAAAGAAATTAAGCGTAAAAATGGTTAATGGGTAAAAGAAATAAGTAGAAAAGTGGTCCGTGGTTAAAAAGTAAGCATAAAAGTGGTCCATGGGTAAAAGAAATTAAGCGTAAAAGTGGTTAATGGGTAAAAGAAATAAGTAGAAAAGTGGTCCGTGGTTAAAAAGTAAGCGTAAAAGTGGTCCATGGGTAAAAGAAATTATGCGTAAAAGTGGTCCATGGGTAAAAAAGATTGAGAACCACTGATCTAGAGATATTTTTCCTGATCTAAACTAACTAAGCCATCGTTGGTATTTTTAGATACTTAAACATTTTTTTCATAATTTTTATCTCTATGTGCCGTGTTAATTCAGAGTGTTGGTGATCATAGCTCTCCACAATTTTCTGTCCTTTGTAGCTCTTTATATTTTTTTTTCATTTTACCATCTTTCCCAAGCTTTGAAAACCTGTCTTCAAATTTTCCATGCACACTTTTCCTGTCATGCGCCCTAGAATTATCAACCGTCTCTTCTTGAGGTTAATTATCAGATATTTCTTTGGAGCCATTTTTCCGAATTTCCGTGTATTCAATTATGAATGTAGAATAAGATATATACTTTTTTTTTGTAAGTTCAAAGTTCCCAATAAAATTACGTTTCGGCATTAAATGACCAATAAGAAGTTGATATACCGTCAAACAAAAACATATTTGTAGCAGAATTGCCAACATTTCATTTTATCCGTAGTGTATTACGCTCAAAACATTTAAACTTCGACATTCCGCAGAGTTTGATATACCGCTAAATCCAATCAACCGACTATCAACTGTATGCATTATAATAAAAATACTAATTAACACTCTATTAACTCAGCTCTCAGTTTTATGAAATTCAATTCCACACAGCACTGTTTTGTTTTCGCCCTGATAAGGGATTTAATATGTTCGTTGTGTTGCAGTGGATATCGACTCGGAACGACAAATCGGAGAGCCAAGTTCGAATTCCAGTTGAATTCTTTGCATTCACTTACACACAAATACTCTTGGAAAGGTATTAATACGTCTCTTCCCTCCGGTTATGGGTTAAATAATAGGACAGATTGGGTTCTAAAGCCTGGCAACCAGTTTACCGCAGAAAGCAATGGCAACCTACTGCAGGATAATTTCCTGCCCAGTCACTCATGTCTTTTTCGAGACATGAACGCCTAAAGCGTGTATCACGTATGGCACTTAACTGACTAAATGGATTTAATGGTCTACGGCTATATCGTGTTGAATACACCGGTTCTCGTCCGATCACCGAAGTTAAGCAACATCGAGCCTGGTCAGTACTTAGATGGGTGACCATTTTGGAATACCAGGTGCTTTAAACGTAAGGACCAAGAATGGTCCACCGGTCCTCGATACTTGGGGGTTAGGCGCAGAGCTAACAACCCTGACCCATAAAAAAAAATTTGTTACGGAAACAGTAACAAAAAAAGTTGCTGCCCTACACACCACTGGGTGTAACGGATGAGATGATGATGATGAAATGATTTAATGAGAGCATATATGTCATCAAATATCTCTAGTTTAATTGCTTACCTCTGGTTTTTGACTGCCTCACGACTTCCTTAAGACTGCCCTACGTCTGCCTCCCCGGAAATCACGCAGGTTATTATTTATTGACGGAGGAAGAATCCATTTCTATAGACAGGGCACCATAGCACTATCCCAAGTGTTTTAAGAATGACACCTTAATATATACCTCTCCAAAACAGAAACTATGTCCTGGGATTAAAATGAAAGCAGTTATGACACCTACATGAATCCTTCATAACAATTTGTTATGGTGAAACACGCCTATTCCTCAGATAATGGACTCTCCCTCTGTTATGGTGAAACACGCCTATTCCTCAGATAATGGACTCTCAGTCCGATATTAATAAGAGTTAACAGGAAGATAACTCGAAAAGTTCTTGGGAAATACATAGAAGTTCTTAGAAGTTCTAGAGAGTTCTTTAGAGTTATATTGGAGTTCAGTAGAACTAGGCAGTTGATATTAGTCATCAGTTAGCCGAATACTAAGGAGTCAGCTTACAGTGGAAGATGACCAAGTTCCTAGCATTTTGGGGGCGTTAAGTCAATTAACAACCGACATAGCATGATTATAACTTTCAGTGCGAAAAATACTCCACAATACAGTTCAAAATATGGAATTCGTAAATGGAATTAAAATTATCATTTATATTCGCTATTTACCTCGTGATGCAATCAACAGTTTTCCATTAAAAAAAAAAAGAAAATGCATTCTTGCTGTGCTTGAAAAGAAAACGCACTCAACAACTATTTACAATTCAGACCGCCATGCGTCTGTGTATTTGCTGCTCTGTCCCTGTTTACCATGTTTAAATGTGTGTCATCCTTCTATGCACGACCGCCATCTTTTGCCACTCCATAAGAGCAAGTGATAATTCTCATTCTCCATAGTTTATCATGGCTTCATTATCTTCTCATATACTGGCAAGGATAAATTTATCACAATTTATTTAAAGTGTAACTGGCTGAAAATTGGTCTATGTGAAGTGAGCATAAGTGTGCAGTATGGAAAAATACACAAAAAAGTCTTAGGGAAAACCCATTAGATTATGAGAATCTATCTATGAAGGGCTAGTTCTTATAGGGGTCCGTGACTCAAGGGGTTCGTGACTCAAAAACTGTTAGATAGAAAAACGGGTCATAAAAAAAGATTATATATAATTATGACCTCATAATTTTGCAAAAGTTTTTATCATCATTCTGAATGATTCCCTGTGCATATTACGAATTTTCTGTAGAATAAAATTGAATGTTTTAATGTAAATATTAAAAAATTTCCTTTAAAGTAACTATATCAAAATGCGACCGGAATTTACTTTCAACTTAATAGATTGATAGAACATTTTCTGACATTATTCACAATGAGTGTAACAATGAGATATGTGTCTTTTATATCCTAGTGGGTAGACGAATCCACGTTCTTGGAAAATCTCAAAAGTATGCACCCACTCACTGGTATTAACTAACGTGCTAAGTTTCATGTATTATAATTTAACATGTAACAGTTTTCTTGTAAAATAAGTTGAAAGTTTTAACGTAAATATTTAAACTTTGCCCTCAAAGGGATCATATGAAAACTATGGCATTACTTTAGTTTCGACATAATATATTGATGGCTTATTTTCTGTAAATATTTACAATGGTTGTAACAATGTGATTGGAGAAACTTCTGAAAGATAGTCTCTTATATAATCGTGGGGAGAAGAATCCACGTTCAGGAAAATCCCCAAATCATTCACCTATATTCTTCTTCTTCTATGTGCCCTGTCCCTTCAGGCATAGGCGATCATGGCTCTCCACGTCTCCCTATCCCTTGTGGCTCTTAGTATGTTTGCTCCTGTTGCTTCTGGCAACCCCCGTTCCGTCATCCACCTGATCAGTCCCTGCAAATATGTTATCCGCTGCCTTCCTCTGTCTCTCCTTCCTTCTATCTGTCCAGTCAGTATCAGGTTCTCCAAGCTCTCCTTCCTCATTGCATGTCCCAGGATCTTCAGTTGTCTCTTCCTGATGCTCAGCATCAATTTCCTTTTTGTTGCCATTCTTTCTAACACCTCGTCGTTGCTTGTATGATCAGTCCACGATATCCGTAGCATCCTTCTGTAGAACCACATTTCGGCCGCTTCCAGTTTTGTCCTCATTTTCGATGATATTGTCCAGCATTCACAGCCGTATTGAAAAACTGACATCACGTGGCAATCTAGCACTCTTTTTTTTGTTTCTATTGAGATTTTCCTGTGTGTTAGTATTTTGCTCATCTTCTGGAACGCGTCCTTTGCCATGCCAATTCGCCTTCGGATCTCCGTGTCGCACTTTCCATCTCCTGTTAGAACACTTCCTAGGTACTTAAATTCTTGTACTTGTTTGATTCTGTTATTCTCCACCTGTATTTGGCATTTTGGGTTGTATCTTTTGCTGATGACCATGCACTCAGTTTTCTTAAAGTTTATTTGTAGTCCCTTCTTGTCACTCTCCACTGCTACTTTCTGTATGAGGTCTTGTAGTTTCCTTTCCGTGTCCGCAATCAGCACTGTATCGTCCGCATATCTTATGTGGTTCAGGTTGTGGCCTTGACCTAAAAATTAAGGTGAGGTTTTTGGTTCCTGTTTTTGATAGTCTGTGCAATAATAATATTAGAATTTACTCCTGCTGTCAAAGTTTATACCGAATCATATTGTTAGGAAAAAAACAACTGAGTAAAATACACCAAATGAAAATTTAAAACATTAGAAACTTTTTCATAATGAAGACACATAATGATGGCAGATTGTAGAACAGTGGATATCGGCTCAGAATAAGAAATTGGAGAGCCGAGTTCGAATTTTAGTTGATTTCGTTGCATTCACTTTCGCATGAATAACTTTGGGAAAGGTATGAGTCTGTCTTTTCAATCCATGTATGGGTTAAAAAGGTATGAATCTGTCTCTTATTTCTCTGTCGGTTAAATAGCAAGACAGATTGAGTTCTATAGCAACAAGTCTACTGCAGAAAATAATGGCAATCTATGACGGGAAAATATTCTATCTATTCAGTCATGTCTCTTTCTAGGTCGTATCACGTACGGCACTTAACTGACTGAGTCGTAAAACAAAATAATATATTAAATAAGAGCGGAGGCGTTTCAGCGTGGAGTGGCGCTACATAATCACAAAGAGCCGTACCAACTAACATAAACCACATCACTGGTGAATAATTAACATTAGCAACAGTAATACATGGAACGCACATATAACTCGAAGTGAAAATAATGACATAACCAAAATGTTGACGTTGCACAATGATTAACAAAATTGGTTAGGAAGGACACTCCTTTCAATACTAAAAAGTGGATTTAAGAAGCGTATTATTTCGAATGGAAGTGTTTTAATCGAATGATTTTATAAATTTCAACCCACAGTAATACCAGCTGTTCGGTTAATGAATACAAAATATTTCCATGTAACGAAAAATCTACAATTGGCATTACCATTATCAGAACTTATTCTTGTTGCCTTTAATGCCAAGACTGTAACCATTAGGCTTTTACCGAAACTACTCGAGGGGGTTATTTAAAAGAATTAGTAGTCTCTTTGAAATCAGGAAGCAAAACTGGTCAGACAACAGAAAAAATCATAACCTGACAAGGGGCTCTTTAACGTTATTCATTCAAGACGAAAATAGAAGAACGTTTTGATGCAAAGAAGTTTTAGGGGAACATAAAAGGAAAAATATTGAGATTTTATATCTATATATATATATATGGAGAGAAAGAGAGAGAGAGAGACATATTAAAAGAGTGATGTAGACGGCGTTTTTTAATGTAAGAAAAGAAAATAACTGAAGCAGTCTGGCAATGCTTAAAACGAATTGGGAAGGGCCTGAAATATTGGCTGCGTCCTTTCAGTCTGGTGCCTTCGGTCCTACGTCTCAATCGAGAACAGGAAAAGGTACTGAAAATTGCCAGTTATAAAAATCAGAGCTGTCCACTCCATTTCTCAGACCGGAGCCAGCATCGAACGCGGAAGGAAGGAATTGGGTAAAGAGTTGGGATAGAAGTAATACGGGAGGGAAAACGGCCACTCAGTGTCTCCACTACTTCCTCTTTACTCTCATCTATTACTTCCCTCCATACGTCCCATTCTTTTTTCTACTCTCTCGATGGCTTACTTACTCATTTCATTCTTTTCATTCTTTTTTCGATACTTACCCATTTCATTCTTTTCATTCTTTTTTCGACATAGTTTTAGGAGCTCACTCCTTTCCAGTCCGTCCTTTCTACTTATTTTTACTCTAGTCTACATTACTGTATATTCTGTTTCTTCCATCCATGTTTTTAATTTCTTACTCGATTTGTCTGTTTTTCTTCTGTTTTTTTTTTTTTAATTTTTTCAGCCTTTCTTATTTCTTGTCTGTTATTCTATCTCTTCCATCTTTATTCATTTTTTCTTTCTTTCCCCTGGATTTTTCTTATTTGTTATTGCTTTCTCGTTTTATTCATTAACCTTTGACTTCCTTCAGTCTTCTTGTTCTTTTTTTTTTTTTTTTCAATTATTAAATCGCCACTTTTTTTCCTTCGGTTTTCAAGTGTTTTCTAACTTTCATTATTTCTGTGTTATTTTTTTCTTTATTATTTCATTTCTTCTTTCTTTTATACTTTGTGTCCCTCTTTCTTTCATTCTTTTCTGCATTCTTCATTTCATTCGGTCTTCTCTTTTCCTCTCTTTCTTTATTTCTTTCTTTCTTCCTTCCTTTCTTTTATTTTTACTTCATTTTCCTTCACGCTTCCATTTCTTCTTCCTGACAGTTTTTTATTTTTTATTATTTTCTTTTTTGTATACTTGTTTCCGTCAGTCTTCTTTTCTTTTTTTTTATTTGCTTCAGTATTTTCTTCTTACTTAATTTTCTTTCATTTTTTCTTTCTTTCTTTTTTATGTCATTTTTCTTTATTTGCTTCATTATTTTCTTTCTAATTTTTTCTTTCTTTATGTCATTTTTTCTTTCTTTGTTTACTTTTTTCTTATTTTCTTACTTTCTTTCTTTTTTCTTTTTCTTTCTTTATGTCAGTTTTTCTTTCTTTCATTATTTTCATCTTTTATCTTTCTTTCCTTCAGTCTGTCTTCTTTCCATTCTTACTTTGCTTCATTCTTTTCTACATCATTTTCATTCAGTCTTTCATTCCTACTTTCAGTCAGATTTTCCTTTCTTTCTTCCGTTCTTTCTTTCTGTCTCATTTTCTTTTTTCCTTCTTTCTTTTTCTTTCTTTCTTTCTTTATTTATTTTCTTTATTAGTTCCTTCTGACTTAATTTCAGTTCGGTCTCTCCTACATTCTCTCTGTCAGTTTTTCTTTCTTCATTATTTTTATTCATTATTCATTATTTTTCTTTCTTTTTTGTCAGTCTTTCTCTCTCCCTTCATATATTTTTCTAGTATTACTTCACTTTCGTTCAGTCTTGCCTTTCTTGCTTTCATTCCTTGTTTCTTTCCTTTCTTATTTATTTTATCTTTCTTTTCGTCATTCTAGCAATATTTCCCTCTTTTGTCTTTCATTCATTCATCCTATCCTTCTATTTTTAGTTTGCCCCTTGACTATCTTCTTCTTTTTTCTCTCTATTCTTTATATCTCTATAGTCAGAACTACTTACCCTTTAATTAAATGTTTCCGCTTAGACGTTTTGTTTAGGTTTACTGCTTCGATTTCGTCTTCTCCGGTTTCGTCTATTTCCGGTTTCGTCTTCTCCGGTTTTGTCTTCGTTTATTTGTTTGGCGGATTTTTTACCTCTTACTCTTTGCTATTTTTCTCTTGATTTATCTAACTTTAAAAATTATTTCATTCGTTTGGTTTCGATATGGTCTTTGACGTTTTATTATTATTTTTTTCTCTACTGTCATAATTGCTGACTGACCTTTCTAAGCTCGTTTTAGGGACTATGATTTGTTTTTTACAAAATTTCGCATGGCACAAGTCCAAGTTGGTGCTAAAATTTGTATTGAAACAACCTTCATATTATAAACGCATAGAGCCCTTGAAAATCAGCATTCGATGTCCTACCTTTAATAAGCATTTACTGTTGCGAGTATACATTCACCTATTACCTTATTAATAATTGGAGTAGATAGGCTGAATTATCGCCCGGTTCACACTCCACCCACACCTATTGAACAGGTGGAGAGGCTCATCCCTTGTTTCCTGTTTAAGATGCGGTTTCTGGTTTTTTCTCTTTTCTAATCTTCTCACTGTTTTTTTTTTCAATTGGAGTAGATAGACTAAACTATCTCCCGGTTCACACTCCACCCACATCTATTGAACAGGTGAAGAGGCTCATCCCTTGTTTCCTGTTTAGGATGTGGTTTCTGGTTTTTCTCTTTTCTAATCTTCTCACTGTTTTTTTTTTTCAATTAGAGTAGATAGACTAAACTATCGCCCGGTTCACACTCCACCCACATCTATTGAACAGGCGAAGAGGCTCATCCCTTGTTTCCTGTTTAGGATGCGGTTTCTGGTTTTTCTCTTTTCTAATCTTCTCACTGTTTTTTTTTCAATTGGAGTAGATAGACTAAACTATCTCCCGGTTCACACTCCACCCACATCTATTGAACAGGTGAAGAGGCTCATCCCTTGTTTCCTGTTTAGGATTCTGTTTCCTGTTTTTCTCTTTTCTAATCTTCTCACTGTTTTTTTTTTTTTTCAATTGGAGTAGATAGGCTAAACTATCGCCCGGTACACACTCCACCCACATCTATTGAACAGGTGAAGAGGCTCATCCCTTGTTTCCTGTTTAGGATGTGGTTTCCGGTTTTCTCTTTTCTAATCTTCTCCCTCTTATGTAGCCCCCTGCACATCAGTGGCGTTACCGCCTTGCTTGGGGTGATATGATTAAAAAAAAAAGTATATTTATCTACGACCTGTTTGGGCCCTCTTTAGCTACTAGGACCACCTCATTTCTTCTTTTCAAGGTTTCGACGATTTTTATTATGGCATCTGTCAGTTCTTCTAGATTGATTAGCTGGACATCATAGATCCTAACCTGCGTTTCCACCACACATCTTCTCTATGGTATTGCGATCAAGGTCACCGGGGAGGCCACTTTAACACGAAAAAATTCACTGTGTTCTATGACCCAATCTACCACTATTTTTGATTTGTAACACGGAACATTGTCCTACCGGAAGTAACCAACAACTATGTCGCAAAAAAAATATTACCGTGTTTTCACCGCCTATTTATTGATAATTATTTTAATTTATCCAAAGATAAAAAAAGGAACTATATTATTACTTCAAGTTAGTCTACACGCTGTTTGCCAAAATCAGTAGCTAACGTTCGCTGATGCATGTTGAATTCTTTAAAATCATTTCACCTCAAACAAATGAATGTGGCACAAGGCGTTACTGAGTGTGAAAGATGATAATAAAAAGGTAACATTATTGAGAACAGAAAACAAGACAGTAGATATCGATTGACATAGCGGTTGGCTTGAAAGCAATGATCCGGACGGCCATTCCACACAAAAAATTTGCGAGAAAATGAGAAGGTAGCATAAATTTGAGATTACATTTAACAATACCAAGAATTTAAAAAAAACAGACTGGCTTTGTTGGTGTGTAAAAAAAACAAAAATAGATCTGAGTATGAGTTTTTACCAAACATACTCAGAAACAGCAAGCCAACCATTAACTTCTTTAATGCAATAGCCAGTGTTATCATGTTTTGGTAAGCAGCTGGGTGATTTGATGTTTTTGTTTAGTGGTAAAGCAACTCATGTCGTTTATTTAAGGCTGAAGTTCAGTATGAAAGGCCGTGATGTGGTGCAGTGGATATCGACTCGGAACGACAAATCGAGGAGCCGAGTTCGAATTGCAGTTGAATTCCTCGCATTCACTTACGCACAAATACCCTTGGGAAGGGTAATAATCAGTCTCTTCTATCCAATTATGGGTTAAATAATAGAACAGATTGGATTCTATAGTCTCGGCTGGCAACCAGTCTACCGCAGAAAGCAGTGACAACCTACTGCCCAGTCAGCCATGTCTCTTTCGAGACATGATCGCCTGAAGCGTGTATCACGTAGGGCACTTAACTGATTGACTTACTATGAAAATTCAAACATTTTTATTCAAGTAGATAAAATTATTTCAGGATCAAATAATTATTATTTAGCTGCATTTTTTACCAAATGATCTTTAAAATTATACGAGGATTAAAATTTTGTTTTTTCTTTACAAGAAATGAGATTAATCATTTAAATTTGAGTTATCATGTATGACCTGTTTTAAGTTTACTAGAAAATAGTAAAATATACTATAAAATAAAAATAGTAAAATATACTATAAAATAAAAATAGTAAAATATACTATAAAATAGTAAAATATATAAAAAATATCGGCTGTAATTTTGCTATAAAAATGTGTTGTTGGTAATTCTTTTTTATTTTTTATAAAAATTGTATTACCGATATATTTACTACAATGTATTTTTATACTAGTGTCTTAATTTTTTAGGGGCTAACTATGTACAAATTACTAGAAACCTAATAGGTGCTACCATCTCGTTGGACCTGGGAACAACAGCAATTAAGATGTTGGTTCATTCTACTAAAAAGCTCCAGACTCTTGATCAGGAGCCTTATTAACTCATACAGTTTATCGTCATACCCAGTACTCACTTCAAACTCGTAAAAGTAAGCAGTAGTATTATGTAAAAAGCTGATCTTTCTCCTGATCGAGCTCTTACAGCGCAATGGAAAAAAAAATTATAACAATCGGTACATCATAAACCATGCTAGAAACTTCTCATTATCATAGAGCAGACCTTGAATATTATTCCGTCATGGTAAACAGTTCTACTCCCAATAAGACTCCTTGCTTTAAATGTTTTTTAGCGACTCAAACTCACACTAGATCTTAACTGGGAATCGTTAAGGTTACTGGGAAAATAAATAAATCGCTTCCTTTCTTTATTTTTTGCATCATTTTTTATCGTGTTCTCTTTCTGTTTTCTTATTTTTTTCGTTTTATTCTATCTTAATATAATTCGTAAATTAAAGTCCTGCTTTGTAATGCATCTAATAGCTATAATAATGATATAAATAAGTAACAACATTAAAATCACAGTTTATAATTACAGTTTATAATTACAGTTTATAATTACAGTTATATCGTGAAAGCCAATAATCTCTCATCACCAGCAACATAATCAATGAGAAAATCAACAGTTCAGAATGAGATGCTTAAAATTCCTTGGCTTAAGGAAGAAATTATTAAAATATAAAAATTCTGATGCCTGGTCATTCCTCTACAAGAATTTACACGATTAATTAGTTAATATTAGCATTACCATATAAATTAGAATAATATTCTAACTATGAATGTGTTTGCTTTTTTCTTTTTTTTTTTTTTTGTATTTTTTTGCCGTCGATGAACTTACAACAACCTCGACATTTTCGGAAAAGACGTTAGGATAATCAAGAATCTATATTGGCAGCAAATCCGATTGGGTACAGATAGGAATTGAACTCAGCAGGTATGCAAAAATAGAAAGGGGCGTAAGACAAGGATAAGTTTTCTCACCGGATCTTTTAGAGGAAGAAATTATTAAAATATAATAAAAATTCTGATTTTTTTTTAACCATCTATTTTCTTTTTCTTTTCTTATTTTTTCGATAACAGAGAAAGAGAGAATATATCTTTCTTTGCTTTCCTTTTCGCTTTTCACGGTCAATTATCGTTTTTGTAGTATAGTCTTTTTAGTGTATTTTTGTGCATTTTCTTTTTACACCACATGTTTCAATGAACTTAGCTCACTGGTGCCCACTATATATGAATTCACTCGAGCTAATAAACTAGCAAGTAGGTCACATCTTTTTACAGTGAAACCGATAAAATGTAACCGCAATTTCTACTTTAACAGCTTCTTTTCTCGCAGATCTCGCCTGTGAGATTCCCTTCCGTATACTTGCTTCCCCGACAGCTACAATATCCAATGTAAAGTCAATAGTCATCTCTTATCTCACTATCTCACATCCTTTCTCTCAAGCTCTTTTCTCCATCCACTCTACCCCAATATCACCAGTATTCTCATCCTTCTATTACCCTCTTTCTGACAGCCCCTATAACCTACCCTTCTTTCTCATCACTTTTTCTCTATGTAAACCCCCTGCGCAACAGTGGTAGCAAAACTGCCTTGCTTGGGATGAAATGATTAAAAAACAAACAACAACTTACAGGTCTTATCTTTTTCTAACTTAGTTTTATTTTCGTTGTAGAACTTTCTTTATTTTTATAGTTATTTTTATCATTTATTACCTATAACTTGCTTTCTATTATTTTCTTCTTCACTGTTTTCATTCATCTGTTTTCCTTCCTCTTTTTTGCTTTATTTTTTTACCTTCATCTTCTGTTTTTTTTTCTTCTTCAGTTTTGTTTTTCTCTCAATTTCTACATTTTCTTCTTCACTATTTTCTTCCATTTGTCTTTTTTTTTCCTCTTTTTCGCTGTATCTTTTTTACCGCCATTTTTCTTGTGTTTCTTCTTCACCTCTGTCTGCTACGTTTTCCTTACATTTTGCTTCATTTTATTCTTCATTGTTTTGCTTCCCTCTATTTTTATTTCCTCTTGTTAGTTTTATCTTTTTTACCGACATTTTCTTTTTCCTTTTTTATTCAACTTCATCTCCTTCCTTTCCTTCAGATTTTCCTTCTTTTTAACATATTTTCTTTGCTGCTTTTATTATTTTTTTTATTTATGTTTACCCAACTTTTTAAAAAGACATTTTTTCATTTATCTTCTTTGCTTTCTTCACACAATTCTACTTTCTCCTTCAAATGTTTTTCTTCTCAACATATTTTTCCACTCGCTCGCTCCTACCACTTCACCATATCTGATTACATCAACTTCTTCTCGATTTCTCTTTTCTTTCTTTTTCCTCTTTCCGATTTCCTTTATCTTCCTTGTCTCTCTTCAAATTGCAACCAAAATATAAACAAGTACTTCACTTCTACGTCTTTTGGCTGATAACCGTTTTCTTCTTGATTTCTGTCACCATTTTCATATTCGGCATCAAAATATCTCCTTCACATAAGTATTGAACAAGTATTCCTCTTTATCAATGCCAAAAAATTTAATACGCGGAACAAACAGTACTTAATAGTCTCAACTTACTTTCTTCCTACATTTTTCTTCTTTTATGTGCCGTGTCGCTTCAGGACACAGGCGATCATGGCCCTCCACATCTTTCTTGTAGCACTTAATACATTTTGTCTTGGTATTTCCCCCAGACCCTGTGCATGTCAGATTCTCCAAGCTCTACTTCCTCATTACGTGTCCCAGAAACTTCAGCTGTATCTTCGTGATGTTAAGCATAAATTTACTTTTCATTTTCTCCAAAACTTCGTCGTTGCTCACATATTTGATCTATCTTCTACATTCAGTGAGTCAAATAAATACCATACTTGATACACGCTTGGGCGATCATGTCTCGAAAGAGATATGACTGACTGGGCAAATGATTATCACGCACTAGGTTGTCATTACTTTCTACCAGCCAAGGCTATAGAACCCAATCTGTCCTGTTATTTAACCCATAACTATTGGGCTTCACGATTTCTCATTCCAAGCCGATATCCACTGCACCACAACGCACATCTTCTACATTAATAACTCAAATTTCTGTTGCTTGCTGTTCCCGAATAGGTCTCATTATAGACGACTTACAAGGGCGTTTATAGATTTTATTCAATTTTCTTGCGTTTTGTATTTTTTTATTTTCTAGATGGAGTGTAAAATCTGTACAAATATTCTATATATTCCAGTGTTTTTGGCTATTATATTATCTATTATCAAAGTTGATTTTTAACTGAACACGGAACTTTCTAAAAATTGTATGTATTTTCATAGTAAAAAAAAACATTTTTATTCAAAACACGGTCAGTACGTTGTGGCCT
Organism: Ascarosepion bandense; assembly: GCA_037127315.1. Taxonomy (NCBI): domain Eukaryota; kingdom Metazoa; phylum Mollusca; class Cephalopoda; order Sepiida; family Sepiidae; genus Ascarosepion; species Ascarosepion bandense. The sequence continues at coordinate 1,995,901 of JBBBDQ010001156.1, forward strand.
TCTTCATAGTTGATAGTATTGAGTATTGGCTTTTTATTTTTATTTTAATTTATTCATTATTGATAGTGTTGTGCCGAAATCTTCGTTGCCAATTTGTTGAGCTGTTGTGGCGAAACTTCGTTGCAAAGTTGTAGTGACCGATTTGGCCAGAGATAAGATACGGAAAACAGAAGGTAGGTTCAAAACAGTGTATTAGAATAACAAGAACAAATATACAAAGAAACTGTTAATAAATAGAAATAAATAAGTCTGAACGGTACAGTTACGCTGCATATTACCTTAATCGTAGTTGACTTTAACTGCATACTAGCTGTCATTAACTGCCGTTAATGCGTTTCTAACTGCATCCTTAACTGTGATTTAACTGCCCTCGGTAATTATATACAGTAAGAGGAAGAGTCCATTCCTCCTAGAAGGGCACCATAACAGATAGTGTTTAGCAAATAAACTCAGAAAAGACGAAATGTTAGCGGTAACATGATCGTTAAAAATGTCGGTAAAACCTAGGGAGAAAGAAAAGCTGGTAAGCATGTAGTAGCCGTCATTGTTCTTGATCTCTAAGAACATCACAAATGACGGGAACTTGATGTATGTATTAGGAGCTTAATCAGAGTGGCTGGGAGACAATGCCTAATCGTTTCTTCTCTTCACTTTTTGAACTTTAACAAATTCTTCTCATCTGAAAAAAATACAGGGTACTATTGGACATGAACTCCCCTTTCCTCATAACGTATGATTGATTTATATGTATTGTGTGAGGGCACAAGGAATCTGATTGATGACACCGACGCATATAGAAGGCCCTGATGAATTTCTGGTGGATGATACCCAGAGCATGCTAGACGAAATCGACAAATAACTAAATAACTATGTCTTACCGTTGATTCTTTTCTTATCTTTAAAACGAAGGACCTGGCGACAGTTAAGAAGGCTACACAATGTGTGTGATTGGCAGCTCAAGCAGCAACATCAGCATAAATTTTCATCTGCCGACTTAGCGTCGAAGGTTCTATGATGAGGTGTGAAAAAAGGATAGTCAAAGTTTGTCACTTATGGCTTTCTAAAGACATGATCACAAATACCTGACGCAGCCTGTATTAGTTGATAATTGTGTTGTATAACACATAGTTCTCTGGACAAACAATGATCGTCTTTACAGGCAACGACGATGAGACTGGTGTGGAGTATGTGATATCAACAGGATATCGCACACACACAGGAGCTGTTGGGGAATAGTTAATCAGTGAGAGTTCTCTGCCCACTCTGTTTTTCTCCCTCTTACTTTTCTTCTGTATGTGTGTGTGTTCTGACTTCTCTTCTGTCTGTTTTGGGCCAGAAACCACAGACCAATATGCCCTAAACTCCGACACATCTTCCGGCTGTCACTTAATTGACGTCAGTCATATCTTTGTCGGCTTTTGCTTTTTAAATTTTTGTTATTGCCTTCTGTTTTCCGTCTTTTACGTCAATTATATCTTTGTCGGTCATTGTCTGTGTTTCCTGCATTTGTGGCTAATCTTATATTGTCGGCCTATACTTTCAAATGTTTGTTGTTATACATCGCCGCCATCATCCACGGCCAAAATATGGTTTTGTCAGTCATATTTTTCTTGTTCAATGTAATATAATAGAATTGTATTTCAGTAAACACAATGGTTTGTTTTTTTGTTTTCTTGTAAACAAGATACATCTCCCGGTCTTCCCGAACCTCATTAAAGCAAAAATTGTCCTTTTCCGCTTGATTTTTTTAAAACTTACATTCTCTTATTATCTGAAAAAATATAATTTTCAGGAGTGATAAACAGGGTGCGATGGGTAAATTGCAGCAGCTTTATATTTTCAACTTCGGTCATGCGCGTTGTTTGTTTCTGATTTTGTCAACTGAAAAGTAAAGTAGGGTCAGTTGCACACAAGCTGTAAAAAAAAAAGACAATTAATTCGGTCAGAAATTTGGAAACGGCATGTTGTAGTGCTGAGCATTCGCGCCGGAAATGCTAATACGAACAATTTAGATTTTTTATTTGCCAATCAGAGGACAGAACAAAAATTCGGAAAGAGTTGGATGAGTCAAGATGTTTTGAGTAATCACAAATGATGACATCGTTATACCTCTGTTCGTCTTCCCATGGCGACTCAGACTCATCACGGAGGTCTTAAGTGAGTTCCTTGAAGATGTAGTGCGGCTCTGAGTCAAGAGGGTGGCTGCTACAAGACCCTGTGTCTGACTACATGAGTATGCACTATGCCAAACAAGCAGGGGAACTCTGTCAGATAATTTCAGTGACCACATCAACCATTTCATCTGGCCACCTAACTCCACAGACTTGAAACCTGCTCATTATTATGTGAGGCACAGTTGAGTAAGACATCATCAAACTCCTTTGTAACACCAAAGCTGAAATGAATCCAAGGATTATGGCAGCCTTCACCAGCTTAAACAAGGAGATTATCCAGAAGGTAAGCAAAAGAATCCAAAGTCGTCTAGAGGCATTGGCTGAATCCAATGGCGATTTTATTAAATAAATTTACTGTTTATCATTTCAAGATGTTTTTGCGTAATATTTGGTAAATATATCTCTTAAAATGACATGTCAGTGTTATTTTTAGTTTTGCATAATTTAGCCGACACTTTGTCCATCGCACCAGCGCCTATGTATGAAATGCATGTCTTCTCGTTGCGACCTTTCCAGATTCATGCGTGATGACATTTCTTCATATCCAAAACGTAAACAATGAAATTTTATAAAGAATAAATATTTTATGTGATTTTCTATAAATATTTTTGTTTTTCTTTTTGCACTCTTTATTATGGTTTTTTCTTTATTTCATTTTTTTTAATGTTTAGATGTGCATTTCTCCAAAAGTCCCTTAATGCAGGTCAGCATAATCATAATCATAATTACGAAGGTACGATAGCTTGGAAAACTCACTCTGATCTAATAGAAAAAAATTCTCAAATTTATTGATGAGCGTCTCAGCTCATCAATAAATTTGAGAATTTTTTCTATTAGATCAGAGTGAGTTTTCCGAGCTATCGTACCTTCGTAATCATCATTAGACTCATAAAACTCCTTCCGAATCTTTTGCACTGTCTTCAGATTTACACCCAATTATTCCGAAATGTTCGTATTGAGAATCACGCTCGAATGCCAAACACTAAAGCAAGCCGTTTCCAAATTTCTGTTGGGGTGAACTGAGTCATGGTGCTTTATTTCTGAAAGTCCAACTCACGGTCTTATACCAGTGGAAAAATCCCGATCAAACAAATAAGCATGCAAGAAATAAAAACAATATACGATTGCGACGATTTACTCATCGTATTCTGAATAATCACACCGATTTCATTTAGATTCTTCTTGTTTATTTTTCCATCACTCTTATTATTAAATATCCCATCTTATTATTACCATTGTATACCATTGTATTCCCATCTTATTATTACCATTGTATACCATTGTATACCATTGTATTCCCATCTTATTATTAAATATCCCATCATGTGATAATCGAAGATCTACTAACAATGGTGAATATGTTTTAGGAATCTGGATGCAAATTTACTGTATATTAACACACGACTCAACAACTAATAAAAAATTCATACGATTTTTATGAAGTACTGACCTTCAAATGGCATGTGACAAAATTTAAGCCAAATGTGATTATTCGTTTACAAATTACCTTTATTTAAGTGAAGCTACTGTTGCAAATTTTAAAAACGATGAAAAAATCTTATTTTAGTGTGTTGATAAATCATTGCTTTCTAATGGGAAAAATACTGTTCAAGCAAAGCAATGGGTTATTCGGACGCTGCTCCGTGAGAAACAACGGTTAATAGGTGGTATGCTGACTTTAAACGCGGTCTTTCAGTCATAGATGATGCTGAACGCTAACAGTGTGTTCACCATTTTGCATGAACATTTGTCAATGAGAAAGCTGTGTTGAAAGCATTTGCTCACAGTCGATCAAAAACAACCTGTCGACAATTGTTTGTAACTGTTTCAACATAAGAAGAACGAGTTTTGCGTAAATATGTGACAATGGATGAAACATGGATCCACTACTTCACTCTGGAGTCAAATCGGCAGTCAGCTGAGTGGACAGTAGCAGTTGAAAGCCGTCCAAAGCGACCAAAAACGCAAACATCAGCAGGGAAGATTTTGGCCTTTCTATTTCGGGATACGCAAGGTATTTTTTATCGATTACCTTGAAAAAGAAAAAACCATTAATAGCGAATATTATATAGCATTATTGATGTGTTTGAAGGAAGAAATCACCAAAAAACAGCCACAAATTAAGAAGAAAAGAATGATCTTTCTTAAAGACAATGCTTCGCAAGTCGATCGCAACGATGACAAAGCTACATGACTTGCACTTCAAATTGCCTCCTCATCCATTTTATTCTCCAGCGCTGGCCCCAAGCGGCTACTGGCTGTTTGTAGATCTCAAAAGAATGCTCTAGAAAAAGAGATTTGGTTACAATGAAGAAGTGATATCGGAAACTGAAGCATATTTTGAGCCCAAAGATTAACCGTTCTACAAAAAAGGCATCGATTTGTTAGAGGAGCATTGGAACCAAGGTATCAACCTAGAGGGAGACTATGTTGATGAATAAAGTCGAAATTTGCCTAAAACTTGTTGTTTTATTAGTTAGACCCTGGACTTATTGAGTGATGTGTAGAAGCGCTTTCAAATTTTCAACTTCTTATCGTAGGTATGTCTCCTTCTTACGCTTTCTCTCTTTCTCTCTCTCTATCTTACTCACTCTCTCACTCTCACTCTCTCTCGCTCTCTCTCTCTTGTGTGTGCATCTGTTGTCGTATCAACGTAAATGCCAGGTTAAACCTTTTCACTTTTTCATGATTCTTTCCTCTAAAATAAGAAAATGTATATATATATATATATATATATACTTTAATCAAAATAAATTGTTTTATAAATCTTTTTTTAAAGAACTGTTTCGCTAAACGAACATTACCTTTTTAAAATGGTTTCTTCTCTGCTGTATCTACTCTCTATTTGCTCTCTCTTTCTCTCTCTTTCTCACACACACACGTCTGCAATATCTTATTGTCTATTTTCAAGGAATCTGTTAATATCGGATTCATTCATTATTTTCCCTCTCTCTTTTTCTTTCGCTTCTATTTCCGCTAGTCTTTCATCTTTCTCTCTCCCTTTCTCTCTCTCTCTCACTCCTCCTGGTTCTCCCTTCTCTAACTGCCCATAGCTATTTTGTCTCTCTTCTTTATACATTCCTTTCTTTCTTATCCATTTTTACTTAATTCTCTTCTTCTTCTTTGTGTGGAATTTTCACTTTTGGCATACGCATTCCTCTCTTTTATAATTAAGACCGCTATTATATAGTGGTCTTATTATATATATATATATATATATATATATATATATATATAGTTGGTTACAGAAACAACAACAAAAAGTTGATGCCCTATGCACCATTGGGTGTGATGGATAAATGATGATATATATTATAAATTATAGTTTAGACCATGTACAAATTACAATCTGGTGCAAAGTTTACATTTTGCATCGACATTGAAAGAATAATATCTCATCAGATAGTAAACGTTATTCATAGCACTATTACTATATCGAACACTGTTTTAAATTAATGTTTTGAACGTTGTTAATATTTTCTTCGTTCCTCATTCACTTTGATATATATATATATATATATATATATATATATATATATATATATATATAAATTAAAATAGGATTAATTCAAGGATGTTGAATGACCATTTCGATATGAAAATCCACACAGGGGATAACACATCACCTTAGCAACAAAAAAATCCTTTCAGAAACTGGAGAAAAATCAGTCTAATTTCCCTTTTCAATAGATTTGCACAGAAATTAAAAAAAGAAAAAGAAAAAGAAAAGGAAAAAGAAAAAGATAAAAAAAATAAAATCAAATAAACAAGAAAATAAAAATTGGCATCGTCTGGGTTCGCAAAAAAGGAAAGAGAATTGTAACTTAAAAAGAACGGACGGCGTGTTGAATTGATATAAGGTTAAGCAAAACGGAAAAAAGGTGGGAGATAAGAGAGATAAAGGAAGGAAGGGAGGGAAAAAAGAAAAGAAAGAAAATTTTTTTTATATATTACAGACGCTGGACATATTCAAAAACCTAACTTCCCAAAAACGTTGAAGTATTAGAAAAAGGCCTTTACTTAAAAAGGTATAATTATTTTAAAGGGAATAAAAAGATATAGGATTAAAAATTTTTTTTTTTTTTAAATTAGTTCATTTAATTTAAACTAAATAAAGACACCGCTATGTATAAAAAAAAATAATTATTATTATTAAAATGTTTATCGATTAATCTGAGAAAATACTTACCAATATTTATATTAGTTAGTTTACAATAAGGAGGGTTAAACCAAATTATCTTCCTTTTTCTACATTTTCGGGTGTTTTTAGTTTTAGATGATTCTGGGTTTATAGCAGTCTTATTATACGTTAACTTGTTAATAAAACCGCTTTTCTGAAGGGCCTTATCGTAAATTTCTTTACTGGCGTTGAAAATTTTTATATTAGATGATAATTGGTTAACCCTATTATTTACTATATTGGGTATTTGTCTTATAATATTTTTGGGGTGATTGGATAAACTATTTATATAGGTGGGAGAACTATTTTCTTTGAGAAAGGGTTGGTAGGAACCCTCATTTAAGTTAAGGGTGATATCTAGGTAGTTTACAATTTTGAGATTGGAAGTAACCTCAACCTTAAAACCAAGAAAATTTAGAGCTCTGATAATTTTCTTATGTATTCTATTAGTGTAAGTCCCATTGGAATTGGGAATACATATCAGTCCATCATCCCGATATAGGCCTATTGGTTTAGGGTCTAAAAATCTACTTAAAATATCTAAAATATAAATACCTATTAGATCTACTACCTGGGCAGAATCATAGGCTCCCATATATATATATCGGTGAGTCGAGTTCGAATTTCATTCAGATTCATTACATTCACTTACGCTTGGGAAAGTTATGAATCCATCTTTTTCCACAAGCTATGGGTAACATAGCAGACAAACTGGCGTGCAACCGGTCTAAGAGAAACAAAATGTGACTTCAAACAAGCCAGGAAAGGGTTGGTCACCGTCAGGTTGTCATACCTAAAGAAGCACCACTTCAACGGCGGATGAAGTACATGTGGTGCTTCTACGAGTCTAATGAGTCGCCGGATATATAGGTCTGGAAATACATCCCCACGTTTATAAAGCAAAGTTTTAATTTACTTGGCTGTTTTCCTAAAGCATTATTCTTTGAATATGATGTATTAATTGTGAGTTTTTAACGGATAAGAAATTAATTAAAATCAATCTTCTTCTTCGCTTTTACAAAATTTCACAATTACGTGTGAAATCCTGATTTTTTCCCAAATAGAAAAAGATTGACCATGTGCTTAACGAAAATGTCGAAACCAAATTTCGCAAGTAGGTGTTAAATTGATTTTTGACCAATGGGAGCGACTTACAAGACCAAAATGACTTCGCGACTAAGTGCGAAAAATATCTAAATTCCAATAAAAGGACTTCATCAGTCAGGCAGACAGTCAGATGGGAGCCGCGAGACAAAACATCTAAAATGTAACTTCAGCTTCAAGCGACTCAGACATTTCTCTTTCTCCTTATCTTTTTCAACAATTACTACTACGAACATTTTGTGCGAACTCTTTATATCCTTAACTTTTTCTTTGAACATTCATTTCTACGAATTCTTGTTATTCCTTCTTTTAATAAATTACTATTTTAAAATGAAAATCTATTTTTTATTCTTACACTATTCCACACAATTCCACATATTCCAACCAGCCGGCAACCAACCTTCTGATAATGATGAAAACCTTCTGATGATTATAACTTTGCATAAAACTTGCAAGCTGTAGAGAGTTCTCTTATGTCTGACACAAAACCGAATCAAAGAAATCTTAACGACCTCCCAACGCTAAAATTTCAATCCCTCATCCGAAAACTTTATAGAATGAGCAGTAATTGTATAGCAAAAGAAATTCTTATTATTGGTGAGCAGAAGAAAATAAAATCTGTTCCATAGATTAAATAAATGGCTCAGTTTGACATTCTGTAAAGGATCGAGAAATATCTAATGAAGGATACGGCGGTCAAAAATGCACGACAGCCAAATAGTTGTGATAGCAACAACAAAACCGAGAACAATAGTCCGGGTATAAATAATGCAAATAAAACTTAGATGTGTCATCTTAAGTCTGACAAAGTCATCGAACATCGATTGTTTACATAAAGAAGAGACAGCAATGAGGATCACGTAGACGAATAAGGGAATCTTTGAAACGTCACAGACATGCTTACAACAGGCTGTCTTCTATGGTTTTGAGATTTTTTTTTTTTTTTTGCCTTGGCCAAATATAGACGTGTTTAACTTCCGAGTTTTGACTACGCTATTTGTGGCTTGTCTTCTCCGGATAAATATTTTTCATCACCATCTTTTTTCAAAGAACAAACAAAAGTTCTTTTTTGTTAACGTTTTCCAGAGTCTTTTCTTTACAATCTATATTTATCTTTCTCAGCTTTAAAACTGCACGTTTAGGTAAGAATAAGTGTTACGTGTTAAATATAACAAAAGAAAAAAAGTGATTGACCAAAACTTAGAGTTAAATCACATACAAATATTTAATTTACGATAAACACAAAATGATATATACAGCCATGGCCAAAATTATGGAGCACCTATAAAAAACTGAGATAATAGTTTAAACCTACGTATTTTAATGTTAAGTATCGTACAGTGAACAGTTGAGAGCAAATGTAGAATATTTAACAGTAGATTGTAGTATGTTTTTTTTGCTTTAATGCCTTTCTCAAGAGCTTTAGCTGAGTTCCATACTAAATTCATTCCAATATTCAAAATGATTCATTGTCATAATAAAGGTTGTTTCTTATTTTTCAGGTAATATTTAATTCCTACCAATGCTATAGTAGTATATTTAATTGAAAATGCTTCCAAAGAAGCATCTTTCAGAGATTAAAAGAGCACAAATTGTTGCTTTATCTGGTGAAGGATATTCTCAGGTAGAAATTGCCAGGAAGATGGAATGTTCAAGGAAGGGAGTTCAAATAACGATTAAAAGGTACAAGGAAACAAAGTCTTTCAAAAACAGAAAAGGACAAAGCCGTAAAATGTCTACAACCGCCAGGGAGACAGATCTTTGAAAAGAGCATCCCTTGCAAATAGAAATGTTCTTCAGAGCTTGCTGCTGAACTAAGGGAGGATGCAAACAAAATATATCAGCTCGAACAGTGAGAAGAAGGTTATTATAATTGGGATTAAAAGGACGTAAATCAAGGAAGAAGCCATACTTGTTTCAGGCCAACAAGAAAAAACGACTGGAATATATATATATATATATATATATATATATATATATAAAGGATAACTCAACACATCATTTAGCTTGATTATAAATTATAGTTCATTTCTATGAGTTAAATTGGCTGATTTCATCTGACCGCACTATATTTAATCCATTTGATATAAATATATTTCCGGAATATTTCTGGATTATATAAATATCATATTGCTCTGGATAACATCCATTGGGTTCTCTATAACACTTAATATTTGATATTAAGTAGATCTGATTGTATTATCGTCGCCATTCAGAGACTTGAAATCATATATATATATATATATATTAATTGTTTAATTATTTAGTTTTTGGTCATAATAAAATTAGACCAGTACACAGTTGTATTAAAAAGTGTTCAATACAATTATATTTTAGAACTTTTGAAAATTTTTCATTTGTAAACGAGTTATTACGCGACCTAGGTTTCTGCCATGTGGTGTCTTCAGGCGATTTGCAAGAACTGATTTTACCGTTTGTAATAGTGGATATATTGGCAAATCCGGTAATAGCTTTAGATTTCTCTTCAATAATCATAAACTTAATATACGCCAAAATAATCAATATTCCCCAGTAGGAGCACATTTCAGTCAACCAGGTCACACCTTAGAAAATTGCAAATGTTTACTAATAGACTCCAATTTTAGTTCTACATACACACGCAGAAAGAAAGAAAAACACTGGATTTTAAAATTAAATACACACAAGCTAGGGTTAAATAGGGACTTAGGTGCTTTGAATCTTTACAAATACTTCAATAACAAAACTTTTTTAGATACATTTAAAAATATTTTTAAACTTTTTAGATACATTTAAAAGTTTTTATCTAAAACAAATTTACAAGCATGATTAAAGATAGATTTACGTTTACAAACATAATTTTAAAAAAATCTGTCGCTTTCAACGTCACGTGATGTAAAAACAAAAACTCTCTCCACAAACGCGTCAAGTGATGTAAACAAACGCGTCACGTGATGTAAACAGACTCTTCATTGAAGCTCCCGCGAAATCTTGCGAAATACGTTATTAATTCAAATTTTAAAATCATTTATTTCTGATGAAGGACCGAGGGCTGTATGAAAAATATAAAATATAATAGTTGAAATAAACAAATACTGTCAAAAAAACACATTTTTAAACTCACGACGTTTTAATATTCTTTCCTATATATATTAAGATAGTATACGCGGATCATCACTATGCTATATATATATATATATATATATATATAATAAAATAAATTTCGATTTTCAAAACTGTTGAATGATGATTTCAACATGAACTCCCTAAGAGTGATTTCACATCTCATCGGCAACTGCCAAATTTCAAAATGAAATAAAAAAGAAATAAAAAAAATTTTGAAGATTAAGAATTTACCGGCGGAAGTTAAAACATTTACGTCACAAAAAAATTTAGCAATCAATGTCTATTTTTAGATTTGGACAACATTACTTTTGGAATGTGCTATAAGTGAAAAATTTAAAAATTTGTCTTTGTCTAGCTTTACAAAGAGGAAGGAAGTTAACAAATGAAATAGGAAGTGGTGTTTGATTGAGAAGTGGATTAAACAAAACAGAAAGAGAGGGAGGAAAAAAGGATAAAGAAAAGAAAAAGGAAAAATTTTCTATTTCATATCGACGCTAGATACGTGTCAACAAAACTAGCGTTTATAAATGGGTTAGAGTATTTGAAAAAGATTTTTAGAAAAAACTTTTTGGGGGGCAAAAGCTGATATATGATTTAATTAAATTTAATTAATTTAATTTAATTAATTATAAATCTAGATTTATACTAAAAATAAAAATAAAATTAATAAAATTAAAAAATGTAATTAAAAAAAAGATTTTCTAAAAAAATTAAAAACTTTTTTTTTTAATTTATAAAACATTTTATGCTGTGAAAAAGATATATATACATACTTGCAGAAAAAATCGGGGGTTAAAATAGTATAAGTATCCTTACTTCATAAAAGGTAGATATTAAAAGAAGACCGGAAGAGGAAGGTAGAGGGGATCAAATTTTTTATTTAATGTTTTAATATTTGATGATAAATGGTTTATCCTATTAAATATATTAAATAATAGGATTAACCATTTATCATCAAACATTAAATCTTTCAATGAAAGTAAAGATATTTACAACAAGGCCCATCAAAAAAGCGGATTTAAGAACAAATTAACGTATAATAAACCGACAATAGATCCCGAATAATCTAATAAAAAATAAAACTGACTGTAGAAAAAGAAAGATAATTTGGTTTAACTCTCCATAAACTAACAAATATCAATATTGGTAAATATTTTCTCAAATTAGTAGACAAACATTTTAATAACAACAATCCTCTACGAAAAAGTTTTAATAGGAGCTCTCTAAAAATCAGCTACTCTTGAACCCCTAATATAGACAACATTATAAATTCTCATAATAGGCAAATTCTAAAGAATTTATGTAATACTGACTCTGAGTCCGTAATTTTAAATGAATGCAATTGTAGCTCCGTGGATGCCTGCCCGGTGGAAGGCAAATAAAAATCCACACAGCTAATTTATGAAGCTCACATTTCACCATCCAACAACAAGAAATGTTACCGAAATTATATTGGTATGACCGCGGGACCTTTTAAGCAAAGATATTACAATCACGGGTATTCTTTTTCGAACCCAGGTCAAAAATTCAACACAGCCCTTTCACGGATATTCTGGAAAATTAAGGAAGAAGGGTTGGACCCTGTAGTTAGTTGGAGATTGTTAGGATCAGCCTGAATTCCGAGGAATTTTCGTAATAGGTGCGATCTGTGTCTGCAAGAAAAAAATACTAATATTAAAGTACCCATTCCAGCAGCTACTCCTGAATTTTAGAAAGGAATTCATTAGTCAGTGCCGCCATAAGGCGAAATTTGTGAACATTTAAAATTTTAAATTCTAAATTTAGTTTTTAGGAGAGTAAATATAAATTAAATTGTTTTTGATAAATTAATTAAATTTTTAAATAGTAATTTTGAACCCCTCTACCTTCCTCTTCCTGTCTCCTTTGAATATCTACCTTTTTAAATTAAGGATACTTATACAAATTTACCTCCAATTTCTTCTGCAAGTATATATGTGACACTATCTCATGTGGTGATGCTTTCCCTTCTCCGGCGGGGATACTTTCCTTTGGTTGGTTTAAAACAACGGAGAGAGAAATTGATATTTTAGACGTTTTAAGTAGATTCTTAGACCAAAAACAAATAGGTTAATATCGGGATGACGGATTAATGTTTATCCCCAATTCTAATGGACCCTATACGAATAGAATTCACAAAAAAATCAATAGGGCCCTAAATTATCTCGGTTAAAACCCTCCATATTGTAAACTAACAAAGTACCCAAACCTGCACCTACTCATGAATTTTAGAAAGGAATTCATTAGTAAGTGCCGCCATAGGTCGAAATTTGTGAACATTTAAAATTTTAAATTCTAAAGTTAGTTTTTAGGAGAGTAAATATAAATTAAATTGTTTTTGATTAATTGATTAATTAATCAAATTTTTAAATAGAAATTTTGAACCCCTCTACCTTCCTCTTCCTGTCTCCTTTTAATAGCTACCTTTTATGAAGTAAGGATACTTATACTAACTTAACCCCCGATTTTGTCTGCAAGTATATATATATATCTTCTTCACAGCATAATTTTTTTTATAAATTTGAAAACAAATTTTTTAAAAATCTTTTTAGAAAAATGTTTTTAAATTAATTTTTTTAATTTTATTAATTTTATTTTTATGTTTATCTTTATTTTTAGTTTGAATCTAGATTTATAATTAATTAGATTAACTTAAGTAAATTTAATTAAATCATATATCAGCTTTTTTCCCTCAAATAAGTTTTTCTAAAAATCTCTTTTCTAATATTTTAACCCATTTATAAACGCTAGTTTTGTTGACACGTATCTAGCGTCGATATGAAATAGAAAATTTTCCTTTTTTTTCTTTATCCTTTTTTCCTCCCTCTCTTTCTGTTTTGCTTAGCCCACTTCTCAGTCAAACACCACTCCCTATTTGGTTTGTTAACCCCCTTCCCCTTTGTAATGCTAGACAAAGACAAATTTTTAAATTTTTCACTTACATCTCATTCTAAAAGTAATGTTGTCCAAATCTAAAAATAGACATTGATTGCTAAATTTTTTTTGTGACGTAAATTTTTTAACTTCCGCCGGTAAATTCTTAATCTTCAAATTTTTTTATTTCTTTTTATTTCATTTTGAAATTTGGCAGTTGGCGATGAGATGTGAAATCACTCTTAGGGATTTCATGTTGAAATCATCATTAGCAGTTTTGAACATCGAAATTTATTTTATTTTATAATTGGCTCTGTAATTTTAATTACATTGAGCTCTCCACCTGTATCAATTTTTAATATTAAAATATTAATATTAATTAGTATCGGGTCTTTGGGATTTACCTTCCTGCTTTTCCTTTTGAAGTAAAGTTATTTTAATATATATATATATATATATATATATATATAAATCGAAGCGAAGGTTTACGCGAATAGAAGCCAACACACGAAATGCGATATTAAAAAATGAAATTTACTAAATAAAATAAAACAATGAAATTTCATTATTTTTAATCAAACGAGTCATAACATCACCATCACGAGTGATCATTCCAGACACGTTTGTAATCTTCATTAAACTGATCCAACTCTTTCAAATCCTCTACACTGTTCCCAAATTGACACCCAAACACTGAAATGTTCGTATTATTGCTTTGTATTGGTGTGGTGCAGTGAATATCAACTCGGAATAAAAAATCGGGGTACCGAGTTCGAATTCTAGTTGAATTCCTTGCATTCAGTTACGCTCAAATACCCTTGGGTAAGGTATAAATCTGTCTCTTCCCTCCAGGTATGGGTTAAATAATAGGACAGATTGGGTTCTATAGCCTTGGTCGGCAACCATTCTACTGCAGAAAGTCATGTCAACCTACTGCGGGATAATCTTCTGCCCAGTCAGTCATGTCTCTTTCGAGATATGATCGCCCAAGGGTGTATCACGTATGGCACTTAACTAACTGACTGAATATAACAGAAATATGATTAAGGCTTCTACTGATCATAAAGTGGTTGATCGGTTTTCTATTGTCATGAAGTAATAAACTGATCCCCCACTAATTACTACTTATTAATAGAATAATATAATTCACCAGTCTACCACAGAAAGCAATGACAACCTACTGCTGGATAATCTTCTGCCCAGTCAGTCATGTCTCTTTCGAGACATGATCACCCAAACGTGTATCATGTATGGCACTTAACTGACTGACTGATTGGTGTTACGGACGTATACTGCGATTTATTTAAAAATACATGCACGCATTTAAAATCCTTTTTGCAAAGGCTTGAAATATCAGTTGGGACAAATATCCAATGCTAGAGTATCCCTGTTTGCAAAATCATTTTTTAAATTATATTTTCTCCGTGTAATCTTAAAACATTTAGTTCTTTCAGTTTCTAAAAATGACGTAAGGAAATTATACAAAATAATTTTTTAAAACGGAATGATGTAATTATTTTGTTTTGTTAATTAGATTTCCTTGTTTAAAAAATGGTAAGAATAGATTGTCTTCTGAGCGACGCTCAAATGTTAAAATTTCTCGCTTGACAACTTTGCTATTGGTCGCGTTTCTTATCATGTGACTTTAGTTTTATTTAATGACACCTTTTAAGTTTTGTGCTGAATGACTGAGAACATACGAATTAGCTTACTTCATATAACTGTTTTCATCTGATTTTGAAATATGGTAAAATGAATTTTCGGGTTAAGGTTCTGATAGGGTCGACAACCTTTTGGAGAGTGAGGCCCAAAAAGCTATGAAGAGACATGGAGTAGGGACAAACAGGTATGGCTCCAGTGACATAGAGGAGACCTATGTTATTAAATATGTGAATACAATTTGGAAATAATTTGGAAATTATTTTCGATAACTTTTGCCTTGGAAAACATATTTTGATTTTTTTCTTGTTTTTATTTACAAAAAAAGGAACTCTACCAGGAAGCGAAAAATTTCAAAGTTGCAGAAAATATTTCACCTCTTTCTCAATCCAATAAAAAACAGATTTTTAAGGCATGAAAAAAAGAAAATATCTGACGGAAATTTTGCTAAAAAATATTACATCTTAAAAAGAAACGTTTCATAAATCAGTATTGAAAAAAAATTATTAAAATCAGTTGAAAACACTATTTTATGTTCATTTAAAAGTGCCTGCTCACGAAAGCAATTTCACAGAAAATGTAAAAGTGAGGCCGTACGCTAATTTCGGCGATCCTTACTTAAATTTAAAAAAAATATTTCTTTTTACCTGAAGAATGTGTTTTATTTTTATTTTTTATTTAAAAATAAAAATAAAACACATTCTCCAAGTAAAAAGAAATAAATGTTTTAATTTCGATGCAATATATTCAGACTATCAACTGTCACTTTGGTTTGGTTTATCTATATTTATATCGTGTCCAGAGTAAGGTAGCGGGCCGGACAAGATTCACTCGAGGGCCGGATGTGGACAGTGGGCCAGGGGTTGCCGACCGCTGGGATAGAGAAATGTCTCAAGAAACCCATATTGAAGCGTTATGTACACGAGCGGACGTCTTTACTTAATGAGCTATGGTGTTCACCTTTAGTTGTGACGACAGAAAAGAGTAGCAGATGCAAAACAAAGGCTGCATGAAATTTGTGTGATTGAAAAGAGAGAAAAAGTAGGATGATTTTGTAATATATTCAGATATGTGGGGTTGACGCTTGCAAATCGTACTTTAACTTGTAAAAGAAGAGTTTTTTTAAATAAGTAGAAGCTTAACATACCATAACCAAATCACATGAATATATTTCATACAATGTATGGTTAGCTCGAATTTTTGTTTTCGATAATCACATGGGCCAACGACGCAGAAACAATAATCAATATTCATACGTTGTGAATATGTCATGCAGTGGTGTATATATATATATATATATATGGGGGTGTCTGCGGCTGTGTCTGTGCGTGATTGGATGTATTTATATATAAATATTATGTATGTCTAAATATTTGTATAGTATTGTTTTCTATATATATACATACCCGCTTATATATGTGTTTGTACATTTATTTACATTATATATTTTATATTCACACAGATTCATATATATATATATATATATATATATATATATAAGAAAAAATAAGGCAGACACGTTGTTCCATGGTAAATTGGAGGTGTGGGCCTATTTCAGGCGAACCATCATAAGATTCAGTCTTGATTTTCCAAAGAATTTTACACAATCGTATACTGTTTAAAAAAATAAACGCAAATCTACTCAAGTTAGCGCATCCTTAATATAATTCTTAGCGTTTACTGCATAAAATAAACGAATCATTGAAAATAAGTTAGTCAGATAAGAAAAGAAAACAATTTTAATACTTTATATATATATATATATATATATATATATATATATATATGTGTGTGTGTGTGTGTGTGTGTGTGTGTGTCTGTGTGTGTGTGTGTGTGTGTAAATATAAAGAATTCAAGGTTTGTTCATATATATATATATATATATATATATATATGCACACACGCACATATATATATATATATATGTATGATTGATTTTTAAAATATTTTTAGATTGTAAGATTTTTTTGAAAATAATGATGATTTCCTGATACAAGCGGATTCATACTTTTACCACTGTGATAGATAGATAGATAGATAGATAGATAGATAGATAGATAGATAGATAGATAGATAGATAGATGTTCAAAGTCGATACGTGATTGAGTAAGATCATCTCTACGATTCATAACTTAATAACGAAAGATTAATGATCATTGCCGTATCATAGATGTTATACATACATATATATACAATGGATACCTTTTCGTCTAAATTGCGCAAAAATGAAAATGACACTGACATTTCATTTTAACAGATATATTTACCGAAATTACAAAAACACACTTGAAATAGTAAACAGTATATTTATTCACAAAATTAGCTTTAACATTTAAAATGTAGTCTCCAGACAAATTTGGAATCTTCTGCAACTCTTCTGCCCGTCTCCTTGTTTAAGTTGTGGAATTCAGCCGTAATCCTTGCTATCTGTTTATCTTTAGTTTGATAAGGAGTTATGTTCATTCGCGCCCCACCCATAATAATGATAGGGGTTGCAATCCGGGGATTGAGGTGACAAAGATCTAAGGAGTGATGCCATCGCAGAAATTTTCTTAAAGTCATGACTTTGTTGTGTGACATAGTACAGAGTCTTGTTGTCAGATAAAGTGGCTTTCAACAGCTACCCTCTTGATGCAGAGCAACATTGCGTCCTTAAGTCACTTGACATAGGCCTCCGTGTCGAGTTTGGCACCCTCATCAACACATTCGGGAGTTCTTTTCTTATCAGAACGACTAGAGTGAGTTTGCCAATATACCGTACTTTCGTAATCACCATTAGACTCATCCAACTCTTTCCGAATCTTCTGCACTCTCATCTGCTTGACACCTAAACACTCTGAAATGTTCAACGCAAATGTCAAGAAGTACAGTATGCCATTTCCAAATTTATGTCAGAACGAATTTCGTCATATTACTTCTTTCAATTTTTTTTTCGCAAACGGTGCCCAACTGACACGAATATAATGTGCAGTCGACAAAATCACAACAAATAACGCGCATGCGCGAAATTAAAATTATAAAATGGCGTCAATTTACCCTTCGTAACTTACACATGCATGCGTATGATAATTGATATATGTGTGTAGAGAATTATTCGCATACATTCAAGTACATTCATAATATTCTTTCTCAGTAACAATAAAAAAAAAATGGGAAATATTTTTTAAAATGTAATTGTACCTTCTGTTCGGCTCTCGAAAACAAAAGAAAAATATTTTCTCGAGAAGAATCGCCGAAGGCATCGGTAATCTCAGAACTAAGTAAACAGGAAGAACTATTTGGAATGAAGAGTAAAATGCAAATCGAGATTCAGTCCTCCAACGCAACCGACCTCAGCGCATGACAGTAGACCAGTAGAACTGGACTCCACTGTAGCAAGATCTGGGTTTTATTAGTGCTGCTACTATGTTTGGATGTGCGTTGTGGTGCAGTGGATATCAGCTCGGAACGAGAAATCGGGGAGCCGAGTTCCAATTCAAGTTGAATTCATTGCATTCACTTACTCGCAAATACCCTTGGAAAAGGTATTACTCCGTCTCTTCCTTCCAGTTATGGGTTAAATAACAGGACAGATTGGGTTCTATAGCCTTGGCTATCAACCAGTCTACCGCAGAAAGCAATGGCAACCTTCTGCGGGATAATGTTCTGCCCAGTCAGTTATGTCTCTTTCGAGATATGATCGCCCAAACGTGTATCATGTATGGCACTTAACTGACTGACTGACTATGTTTGGTCTTTAATCTTCTAATGTAGTACAATGTGCTCGTAAAGTCCATGTGTGGCTTGGTTTTTTCGTAACTTCTTTTCTCCAAATACAGCCGTGCTTACAAAAAACATATTAATTTACTCAATAACACTTAAGTCATTTTTTTTCTATAGGAAACTTCGATTTTGATTAAAGTTATGTAATAATCAGTTTTAAAATTTAAAGAAAATACAAAATGTAATGAACTTCTTCTTCTTCTTCTTCGTCTTCTTCTTCTTCTTCTTCTTCTTCTTCTTCTTCTTCTTCTTCTTCTTCTTCTTCTTCTTCTCTACCAGGACATTGACAATCGTAGCTCTCTACAATACCCTGTCCTTTGTAACACTTAATAAATTTTGTGTTTTAGGCATCCCTCCGATCCTCTGTTCTGCCATCCCATTTACTTAAAATCTCTGGGTATGTTATTCGTTGTTTTCCATTGTCCTTCAATCTGACCTGTATCAAATATTTCAAGCATTCTGCCCTCATTATTTACTCAAGAAATTTCAACTTTTTCTTTCTAATGTTAATTATAATTGCCCTTTTTGTTTCCATTTACTCTAAAATATGTTCTGTCCATGGGATTCTCATCCTCCTCCTGGAGAACCAATTTTCTGTTGTTTCAAGTCTCTTCGTCATCTATAAAGAGATTGTCAAACATTCACTGGTATATAAGAGAACACTAGTATTCTTTATTCTCCTTCTTCTTCTTATTATTATTATTTTATTGTTGTTGTTGTTGTTGTTCTCGTGTTGGAAATTTACGTAGTCAGTGGGAATTCTCTTTTTCAGGCATGTTGCTAAAAGATTCCTCACAACTTAAGACCTCTTCAGAGAATCCTTGCTGAGTAAATAATAGCTATTTTCTAAAGATATTCTGGTCAAAATTCCATTTCCATTTTTATCTCTGCCTTCTTACACTTTTCTAGGTGGTATTCCAAGTGTGCCTGTTACTACAGGAATTACTTTAACAACCATTCATCTCTTGATTCTTTCTTCTCCACTTTATTTTTACATATTATTATTATTATTATGCAATTTTTCATCATATTTCGATTTCTGCTTTGGTCTCACAACCAACCAAGTCTGCGGGGAGACCTAAGGCAGGTCGTGGCGTGTTGTTATGACTCCATTTCATGTTTTTCTATCTTCCCTCTCATCCCTAGCATTACATAGATAAAGTTTTCCTTAGTGTGTGGGCTGTACTTAATAAGACAATTTTTTGTATATCTCTTAAGCTGGGGTTTCCAGGGATTCTTTCAATGTGTTGTTTTGTTCCATTTTTTATCATTCCAAGTGCACCTACTATCACTGGCACAACTCTTGTTTTCAATTTCCACATTTTTTCTATTTCAATTTCCAGGTCTTTATATTTTGACAGTTTTTCAAATTCCTTGATTGCTATGTTACAATCCGCTGGACAAGCCATATCAATTAATAGACAAGTTTTCTCCTTCTGGTTTTTAATAATAATGTCTGGCCTGTTTGCTTCAATTTTTCTGCCTGTGTAGATGGTGTAATCCCATAGAATGGTTAGGTTACATCTTCTATTTCTGTAACCGGTGCTGGGTGATGTTCATACCAGTGTTTGCCTACAGCTTTTCCATAATGTTTGCATATTGCCCAATGTAAATATTGCCCAACTCTATCGTGGCGATTTTTATATTCGTTTGGGGCAAGCACAGAACAGCCTGAGATTAGGTGGTCTATTGTTTCTTGGTGTTTATCACAAAACCTGCATTTTGGATCCATATTATTATGCATAATATTTGCCTGAAAGTTTATTATTATTATTATTATTATTATTATTATTATTATTATTATTATTATTTTCTATGATTTCTGCTGTATACACATTTTCTTCCGGGACCCAATCACAGACCTAAGACCAGAAATGGCTTCATGATATTAGCCCCTAATCATTTTTATAAAAACTAGAGAAATAAATAAATAGATCACATACATGTTACATAGATAAAAACCCTTCGTAACATATACCTACAATTATTTACATTTCTTTAAAACACGAACAAAAAACCTTCAGTGAGCCTATCACACCCTTTTCTAATTAATTAGAGGATTCCAACTCCAACTACAATTATTGATGCCGTCATGTGCCACATTCTTTAGATTTCTGCTTCCAGATCATTGGGTTTTGATAGTTTTTTGAAGATTTTTAAATGTGCATTACAAACTTCTCGGACTGTTACCTCAATAAGAATACTGAGTATGTTTATGTCATTGATCACGATGTCTGCGGGATAAGCTTTGATTGGTATGTGTTTATTGTAAAGTCCCATAAAATTGTTACAAATACTATCTATGCAATCTCCTTCTGTCTTACGTCTTCTACTTGTGTCTTCTTCTTCTTCTTCTTCTTCTTTTTCTTCTTCTTCTTCTTCTTCTTTTTCTTCTTCTTCTTCTTCTTATTGTTATTATTTCCTTAGGTTTCTGTCGTATACACATTTCCTTCCGGGTCTCAGCCAGAGACCTAAGATCAGAAATAGGCTTCGTGACATATTCTACTGATATTGTTTTGTAAAAAAAAAAACTAAGATTTTTTAGATTTTTACTTTAGGACGAACCGTATGTTTTGTTGACATTATTATTATTACTATTATTATTATTATTATTATTATTATTATTATTATTTTGCGTCTTTCTGTAGAGCCTGAAAGATTGATTGATTAATTAATTCGTTTTTTACGGTTTATCAAACTTTTGCCGGTTATTGAAAGCCATAAATATTCTTAAATTGTAACTAATAGTAAATATGAAAAGGCTGAAGTTCAGGCTCCCTGATGGTTACCCAAATCGTTAAGCACCTGGTGAACCGCCGAAATTTTGTGTTAATAACAACAAAATTGAAGAAAATAGACTGCATGTAAATAATCATTTTCCACGTATTCTCTTTGAAGAAACTTGCCTAATTAACTGATTGCAAAATCCCTTGTCTCGTACTCATTATTATTATTATTATTATTATTATTATTATTATTATTATTATTTCTTTTGATTTCTGTTGTTTTCAAATGACTTTCCGGGTCCCAATCAGAGATCTAAGTTCAGAAATGGCTTCATGACATTTACCATTGATCATTTTTGTAAAAAGAGTCTATGGAAACTTTTTCCGGTCAGTCCGATGGCTCTAAATACAAATGAAACTATTGATGTTCTCATATATTTCTATGTTGATTTTTGCCTCGTGTGAGTTACCACCAAGTCTCAAGCAGAGATTTCAAAGGACAAGTCTTTTTATAGAAAGATGCAAAACAGGTAATGTGTCATGTAATCTGAATAAAAAATGTCATTACGCTAAATGCACAGGGGTAACTATCTTCAAGATGTGATAATTTGTCATGAGTATGCTTCTTTGCAATATAAATATTTTAAAGCTGACATGAATTTGATTTACATATCTATTTAATTTTTATGATATCATTCCTTGTGATCCAATCAAAACAACTTGAGACACCAAATGCTACTGGTTTTTATCCCTCGGGATCCTTGTATTTATTTATTCACATCTACCGGCCTGTATATTCGATAAATCATATAAGAAAAATATGCGCTTATCCACAGGATTCAAACCTAACTTCGTTCCCCTAAAGAAATGAACGTCAGATTTAATGATAGTTTCGCTCAGATGGATAAAGGTTCAAATCCTGGCGGAGATTATTATCTAATAAGATTTATCGAATATACAGACCGGTAGATGGAAATATTTATAATGTTTAATATATAAATAAAAACGGTTCATATACTCAAATATGGGTATTCATTAAAAATAACGTTTATCAATAAGTTAATATTTACACACACACACACACACACACACACTTATATATATATATATACATATATATATATAATTAGTTAATTAGTTAATTTTTGGTCATATTTAAGTTAGACTAGTACACAGTTGTATTAAAAAGTGCTCAATACAATTATATTTTAGAAGTTTTTAATATTTCTAAAGTCTGCTCTGTTTGACAAACAGCCCTGACAAGTGAGATCATACCGATTTTATCACGAAACTTTGAAATCGGCATGAATTTTCTTTATTAAAAGAGATAGACTTTTGTACCCATCAACGCTCTATCTACATTTTGACATCGAGCACTTTAGGATAAAAAACTGCTTACTAAATTACATTTTATCAGTAGTAATAGCCACTGAAAAATAACAACCTTAGCACTAAATGCTATAACAATTAAACTATATATATATATATATATATATATATATATATATATATATACTGAAGCCATTGTCATATTGATGCTATAACATCAACTTCGATAGCGTGGACATCTGGTGCAAATAGTTGACAGACGGCCTTCAATTCTAGCCTTTTACGCCCGACTCAAAAAAGAACATCGGAAAAGAAGAGATTAAAGGGTATTCTAAAATAAAACGTGGGGAAATGCAATATCAATATAAGCAGCTGTTAATCCAATGCCATGGACAGGAATCTCTGGAGATCTATTTTCAGAGACAGAGTAACAATCTTCGAATCCAAACGATCAGGAACAACGATGAAGTCGAAAACTAAAGACAACTGGAACAATAACTACTTTTCAATGTCGAAATAACTTTCCTACCAAAATCGGTCTTAATCGCCATCCTAGAGTTCAAAATCTCGACTGAGTGTGGCAAACAATACAAAAACATCAACGTTTGTCTTTATTTCTGAGATGAGGTTTTGTCAAAATTTACAGTAAAATAAAAGCTGCTCAACACTTCGCAGAAAATGAATACAATATGGGAACAAGAATGCTGAGAGCTAGAGAAAAATAAATAAAAACAGGATTATAATATGAGCACTGGTAAAAATGATTTCTGAGACATTAAATTTATAAGTCCCAAAAATTTATACACTGATACACGGCCCAGTTGGTAAAATCTTTGGTTGGACCCAGTGACTTGATAAAAAGAGTTGTGAGTTCAATACCTCGTTACAGAGACTTAAAATGATAATGATACATCTGGATGGGCATTACTTACGGAACTAGAACAATACAAACACCTTAAGGTCGGATATGACTTTTCAAGTTTTCCTAACTCTTTTAACCATTAGCAATTTTTCTCCCTTTTTTAAGGATCCGGTCTCTTGTTCTTCTGTCAATTTACACAAATTCGTCAGGTAAGTGGCTTGCTGTTGTGCCATGTTTCTGCCCTACTTCAATTATAATTCGGGCGAAAAATCTGTCAGTCATCCGTATTTATCGATGATCACCTTTTCTATATTTTGTTTGAATTTTGATACTGGAAATTTTTTGCTTGTCATACTAATTGTTACTAAAAAAAAGATGGTAATATTGTACAATATTTTCCATTATTATTTAAGAAAACAAGAATCTTTACATGATTAGTAAAATACCTTCTGAATACCTATGACAAATAACTACAAACGAGTTTTGAGTTTTACCCATAGCATTTGTACGAACGAGATGTGCGTTGTGGCGCAATGAATGTCGGCTCAGAACGTGAAATAGAAGGGCCGAGTACGAATTCCAAATAAATTCACTAAATTTACTTACGAGCAAATTCTTTTGGGAAAAGTACAAATTAATCTCTTCTCTCTTTTTGAATATCAGGACAGATTGAGTTCTATCATCATCATCATCATCATCATTCTGCGGCCTCGGCCGAGATTCAAAATCTTGTCAGTAGCTGAATACTTGATGCTTCGCTAGAGCTACCAAGGGTGTTTTTATCGTGACACCATCACTAGATGGGTTGCCTACCACAGCTTAAGAGAGGCCCATTCACCCTCATTAAGAGAAGGATATCCCGCGCCAGTTTCCCAACCTGGTATTTTTTACAACCTCGCAGTAAAAAAGATATTATACATAAACTACTGCTTGTAGAAAACAGTAATTTTTGAAAATATTTTTTTTTTATCTTCTTGTTATAACGTCGGTAGGAACGCCTATTCCTCTTTTGTCATTAAAGATATTATACATAAACTACAGTTTGTAGAAAACAGTAATTTTTCAAAGGATTTCTTTATCTTCTTGTTATAACGTCGGTAGCAACGCCTATTCCTCTTTGGTCATTAAAGATATTGCGTTCTATAGCCTTGGTTGTCAACCAGTCTAGCGCAGATTAGAAATGGCAACCTATTGCGGGAAAATATTTTGTTAGTCTTGTATAGATCGAAAGAGACATGATCGCCGAAAAGGATATCACGTATGGCACTTAACTAGCTGATTTGTGCAAGGAGTTTTATTTCTTTACATAAAATAAATGAAACCTGCATATTTAAACATTTGCAAAATGGCTTTTTAAATATTGGTCTTTTAATTCGATTTTAACCAATGAAACCTGTTGTATTTAGATGTTTATTTAATTTGTATCCACCCTATAAAGCGTATAAGGACAAAATTCATCCAGGTCCTGGATATGACAATAAACGGCATTCGGCAGTATGGCGTATGATTGGGAGACTTAGAGGAGCGTTGAACATCCTCTTAAATGCTGTTGTTCCAAGGTTCACACTAACCAAGGGTGGTAGCATCTGTTAGGGTCATAACTATAGAAATAGTTAACTCCCAAATTGATTTCAAACATTATGAAAGTAAAAAATAAATATTTATAGTAAATATTCCAGCAATATTATTTTGGAAAATAAAATATTACCAGCAATACATTTTTGAATATATTATTTAATTACTTAGTTTTTGGTCATAATAAAATTAGGCTAGTACAGAGTTGCATTAAAAAAAGTTTAATACAATTATATTGTAGAACTTTTGTATATCTTTCATTTGTAAACGCGTTATTACGCGACCTAGGTTTCTACCATGTGGAGTGTTCAGGAGATTTGCAATAAGTGATTTTACTGTTTTTTTAAGAACGCTCACGTAACAGTGATTTTTTTGAACGCTCCAAAACGGAGAATTTTTGAACGCACAATTTTCAAAATTAGAAGTTATAACGTTTTCGTCCAAGGTTGTATGACATTCATAGTTATTTTATGATAAAATAAAAATCCCTGTAAGGTGAGCCTTCTTAATAACAAAAAATGATATGCAATAAAAAAGTGATATGCAATGACTGTAAAAACAGTTATTGCAAATCACCTGAAGACACCACATGATAGAAGACTAGGTTGCGTAATAACTCGTCTTATATATATATATATATATATATATATATATATATATATATATATATATCATTTAGTAATATATTTCAGTCGAGAAAATCCTCTTTACAAAATATGTTAATTACATCTCATCTGTAAAATGACTTATTACAACAAATGCATATATTCTTTTCATACGAGTCTATTGTAAAGTATGTCGGCATTAAATAACCCAGTAAAGTTCATATGCAATAAAACAAACCATACCAATCTATCCTATAAAAACGGGAAAAAAAAATCACAATACAATATATAACACATTTTCGACTCGATATCAATGCTGATGACGCAACTATTTATTCTTGTCTTAACGCTAAAGTTGATCGTTTGAGTTCAAATTGAGGGCTGATCTCGAAAAAATGACTTGCAATCTGTTGTTAACTGCGGCAAGAAATTCCTTGTTAATTCTAATATCTTCCAAAACGAGACTGTTCTCTTTGAATCATCCTACAAAACTTTTATTGGACTTTCTCCAACATGGATTATGATAACCTCCAGAGCACATTGCGCATTTACGGGTTAACGTTTTGCACTGACAAGAAATGGAACGATTATATTGAATCAGTTGCTCAGCCTGCTACTAAGAAATTCGATTCTGTATGTCGCACTAGACAATTTTTCTCGTCGGAATTTATATTACACGTTCATACATCTAACATTTGTTCAAGTATTGAATATCGCTGTCATATCTGGCCTGATGGTATATATTTAAATATTTTATTCTAACAACGAAGAATCTGCAATAATATCAGTCTTGACCTGGAATCTCGGCTTCAATCACTTTCTCATCGTTGTACCGTAGATTCGCTGTGCCTTTTCTATTATTTTCATAGTAGTTGTTTTGGTTAACCTTCCTCTTTGTGTTACGTAATGGGTAGCATGTGTTAAATTTCGGAGCAGGTCAGCAGGGTCACGCCAGGGGAATACGATTGACCAGTACAAAAAATAATTTGGCCCAAAATCTGATCCTGTAAATAGCTAAATTAAAGAACTTCCAATTCAGGATTGTTCGGGAGAAATCTATTCTATTCTAGAAGCGTATCAGGATAAAAGAGGAAGTGTTCCTCTACACAAAAGGTGTGAGATAAAAGAACAAGTTTTGAGATGAAAAAAAGAGAATAGACCGAGAGAGACTTCTTGGGAATTTCACTGAGGCCATTAAACCGGGAGGAGAGAAACGATTGCTGATCCCTGAGTCGGCCGGTTGCGGACAGAATTAAGACGTTACCCGGTAGCTGGCAGTTTAATAAACAGCCGATAGGACAGTTGTCGTCGTCGTCGTCGTCTCTCTCTCTCTCTCTCTCTCTCTCTCTCTCTCTCTCTCACATTCGGAAATTCAAACAAGTTAAAAAATAAAAAATAAACAAGAAAGAAATCAAATGACGTTGTCAAGAAATTTGCGTCCACGTGGCTTTCTTTTTATAACATGCAGGAACGCATCCTGTGTTAAAGCAATGAGCGGTATTGCTACCTTTGTAACCTCGATTTTACGATTTTGAGCGCAGTACTAGATTAGCAATTAGGTCTCATCATTTAGTTAAAATGGTTTGATGCAATTATATTTTTTTTCTCGAGCTTCTCGTTTGTGAATACCCTTCCGGCTTCTTGCCTTCTTGTCAACTTTGATCTTCAAAAATGTAAATGTAATGTCAATCGTTATTTTCTGTCTTTTTGAAACTTGTTTTTTCCCCCTCTCCCCATAATAATGTTTTATCATGTTTCTTTCAGTATATTTATCGATTTGCTTGAGTTGAAATAATAAAAAAATATACAAAGAGAATGAAAATTAATAACTACATGATATTTTTGCAATATCTTTAATAGGTTGCTTGAAAATACTACGGTAGTAATACTGTGAGGATACCCAGAATTACTAATAGTGCTTTTCTAAGCAAAGCTTAGATGTAGCGCAGGGCCGAATCTATGCCGCACCCAGTGAGGATAGAACTCTATACTTAGTTGTATTTATTCTAGCATGCTAAACATTACACTATATAGAGGTGCCCAAAAAACGAATTACTAATGGACGGTTCAACTTCTTTGTCTACTATGCCTTTTCAAGAATAAGGCGATCATTGCTCTCCGCAATTTTCTGTCTTGTTACCTTTTAGCAAATTTTGTCTTTCTAATATTGCTCCTAAACCTTACTCCGCCATTAATTTACTCAAGATCTCTAAGTAGGTCATGCGCTGTTTTCCTCTGTTCTTCTTACCTTCAAACTGTTCTGTGAGTATCAGATTTACCAAACCCTCTTTCCTCATTATGTATCCCATCTGTCTCTTCCTGATGTTAAGTATAAGATTCTTTTTTGTTTCTATTTTTTCTAAAACTTAGATATTGCTCATATGTTCTGTCCTTGGCATTCTAACCATTCCTCTGTCGAATCCAATTTCTTTTGTTTCGAAACCCATTTTAACCCACTGTCCTCATTGGAGGACAGCATAAAAAAACTAATAATGGGTATAAATCATTATATAAAACCATTATTATATCTAGGTAGTGAGGATATATTGATCCATCAATAAAATTACCTTCCAAATTTTGCCCGGTTGGAAGAAAAAAAATCTTGTGAATAAATTTAATGTTCTAAAACCTGGAGACACTGGGTTAAAATAGATTTTACGTCTCTTCTTCATCTTTGAAGAGATTGTTCAGCATTCACCTATGCTGGAGGAGGGATATCACGTACTAGCTTAGTCCCCTTTACATTGTTTCTAGCGAAGCTTTTTCTATTTGGTTGTTCCCTGCTTAGCATTTGGAAGTTATATTTCGCTATCCCTATACGAACTTCAGATATCAGTTTCGCACTTTCCGTTCTCCGTTAAAAAAAAAAAAAAAATTTCTAAATATTAAATTTTTTCTACTTCTTTGATTTTGGTATCTCCAATTTGTAATTTTTATTTTGAACTCACCTTTTTGCTAGCAACTACACATTCTGAATTCTTGCAATTGATGTTTAGTCGTCGTATGTTTAGGTCTTGAAGGATATCACAATGCTTTTTTATAAAGGAAGGTAAAGAAGGTGTTGGGTATGACCTATTTATTATTCATAAATATTTCGAGATCAAAATCTCTTCTTCAGAATGGTAGGAGAGATTGTTTTCCCATCCGTCTGCTTGTGGACCGTGCCTTTCAATTAATTGTCATTCTTCTCTGCTACTGCTGTCGTTAATTGTAATAAGTATGTGTATGCGTGTGTACCTGTAATTGTGTTTGAGCATGTATGTGTGTTTATGGTTTTATATATGTGGGCATTGACCGATAAGAAGATTTGGCTTTTTCACTTCTCTGTTAAAGTGACAGTGGGTACCGTTTTACGATCTGATTATATCTGTCTCCTTTAATTTATGGTTGATATATGCGCGTTGAAGCGACGCGTTGGCTGATAGCATGATTTGACCTTTTCGCACCTCTGTCAGAGTGGTAGTGGGCGTCATTTTACGACTTGGTGCTACATCGATCTGCTTTAATTGGAGGCGTGTTTATTGCTACATTTTTTTGTTGCCATCCGGTATTCGTTCTCGTGGTTTCTCGTGTGTGTGTGTGTGTGTGTGTGTGTGTGTGTGTGTGTGTGTGTGTGTGTGTGTGTGTGTTCGCACGCGCGTGGGTGTATCATGTGTGTGTGTTTATGTGCGTGTTTATGTGCGTGTTTATGTGTGTGTTTATGTGCGTATACTTCTTGCATGTTTTCCTTTTTTTCTTCTGCGTTCATTTGAAATATATATATATATATATATATATATATATATATATATATATATCTGTGCGTGTGTCCGTTGTATAGTATGTTGGAATGTGTGTGAAATATATATATCTGTGTGTGTGCTTATGTGTTCCGGTGTATAGTATGTTGGAGTGTGTGTGTAAATATATATGTGTGTTTGTGTGTAAGCGTGTGTATGTGTTTTGGTGTATAATATGCTGGAGTATCGGGTAAATGTGTGTGCGTGTGTACGTATGTTTCTTACTTCTATATATATATTTATGTGTGCGTTGTATTGTTGCTAGTGGCTATGAGTTTTTGTGTGTGTGTGTGTCTGTGTGTGTGTCTATGTGTGTGTCTGTGTGTGTGTGTGTGTCTGTGTGTGTGTTCCGGTTTATTTTCTGGTATACTTGTTGCTACTGGTCTCGTGTTAGGAGGCATGTATTTGTGTGCGTTAATCTGTGATTGCCTGTTTGTGTGTATACTGCTGTGATCGGTGTTTGTTAAGTGTGTGATAGCGTTAATTATTCTGTTATGCAATCTATATTAAGCTCCTGTCTATTGTTGATCTGTGGGTGGAGTTTAGCTATTATTAAGGAGCTTTTTATGCGTAAATTTTCTTGGTTCCGCTCCCTTCCCGCTTTCCTTCACTACCTTCTACAGGAGATTTTGTAGTTTTCTTTCCGTGTCTGTTATCATCACTGTGTCAGCTGCATGCTTTACGATGTTAAGATTGTGGCCGTCTATAATGATTTATTGTAGACCTAGTTCTCACATAATCGCAACGCGGTATAGGGTGAATAATTCCGGTGGGAAGATACATCCTTGTCTTATACGACGTGCAAGCTATGACTTACAGCATTTTCTACTATTATGGCATGAATAGCATCTGCTGAAACTAATGGGTCTTTTGCTTCTTCTCCATGTCTGCAGATTCGACGCAGTTTTCTGGTAATGGCAAAGGATGACTCGAAAGATTAAGTTGACTGGTGATCAGTTAGCTACACGTGTCTGAAGTTAGATGCGTTGGGCGTCGCATTTCACCAGTTGGGACCTCAACTGATCATAATACTGATTCTTCTAACCACCGACTGCACGTGCACCGTCTCTCGGTTCTCTGTGTAGATTCCGGCGAAACGATCGGTCCACTGACAACCAAGTTTTGTGTCCGACAAATCCAAGTTGACGCGGAATGAATTACATGCGAGATTGGGTCAAGATATGATATGCCAGTGATGGTCTGTAGTCATTGAACGGAGAAAGCCTTTAACTTCCAGGTTTGAGATTTGTGCGTCATTGTTCAATGAAAATTGGCTCGGAATGTAAAATCGGAGAACTGAGTTCGAATTCAGGTTGAATTCGTTGCATTCACTTACACACTTGGGAAAGGTATGAATCCATCTCTTCTCCCTCCAGCTATGGGTTGAATAGCAGGACAGATTGGATTCTAGAGCCTTGGCTGACTGATAGAAATACAAATCTAAATTTAAAACCGTCTATAAAAAGCACCATATTATCTCATTGATGATATTGTGTTCATTTCTGCACTAATGGCTTAGGAAAAGAAAAGAATCCGTCTTTTCTCTCTTCCTTTTAAGTGTTATAGAAGCTACCTCAGACAGCAGCGGGTTTTTCTATCTTTTTAACGCGACGTATACTCTATCTATTTCTTTCTTTCAGTCAGTTAAATGCCATTCTTGATACACGCTTGGGCAATCATGTCTCGAAAGATACATGACTGACGCGGCAGAAGATTTTCCTTAGTAGGTTTCCATTTATTTCTGTAGTAGACTGCTTTCCAACGAAGGTTATCTCTTCTATTTGACCTATAGCTGGGGAGAAGAGAAAGATTAATAACTTTTACAAGGGTATTTACGCGAAAGTCAATGCAAGGAATTCAACTTGAATTCGAACTCGGCTCTGCGATTTCTTATTCTGAAATGAAATCCATCACACCAGGTTTTATTTCTTTACAAAACTGTAAACATAACACACATATATCTATCTTTTTGACTCCAGCAAAATCAGAATCTACCTCTACTAATCTATTATTTTGCCGTGATGATTTCCACTATTGGTCTTACACATCAGTATTAATTAACCCAGTAAGGTTAATGTGGTAAGGGGGATGTGCGTTGTGGTACAGTGGATATCGGCTGGGAACGAGAAACCGGGGAGCCGAGTTCGAATTCCAGTAGAATCCACTGTATTCACTTACGCGCAAATACCCTTGGGAAAGGTATTAATCCGTCTCATCCTTCCACTTATGGGTTAAATAACAGGACAGACTGGGTTCTATAGCCTTGGTCGGCAACCAGTCTCCCGCAGAAAGCAATGGCAACCTACTGTGGGATAATCTTCTGCCCAGTCAGTCATGTCTCTTTCGAGACATGATCGCCCAAGCGTGTATCACGTATGGCTCTTAACTGACTGAAGGTTAATGCTTTGTTAAATTAGCCAAACAAATAATTAAAAACATCTCCCTCCATCTTTTCAATACCTTCTACAAACTTGATTATTGATTATATAGCAAGGAAAACTGTGCCTTGAATAGTAGCCAGTATAGAAGGATATGCGTTGTAATGCAATGGAAATCGGCTCAAAATAAGAAATTAGGGATCCTGTTTAATTCGTTGCATTCACTTTCGCACAAATCCCATTCAAAAAGATATTAATAAAATTCGTCTCCCCTCAGTTCTCGGTTGAATATCTTGACAGATTGGATTTTATAGCCTTGGTTGGCAACCGTCTACCGCAGAAATAAATTTCAACCTACTACAGGAAAGTCTTTTGCCTAGTCAGTCATTGATCAAAAGATATATGATAGCCCAAGCGTGTACCACATATGGCACTTATCTGACAGACTGATAGAGTCTAAAACTCACCAGTTTATAAGAGATACACAGGCCTACAATTTGTAGTCTTTCCTTATGGCTTTGTGGTGTCAGAATCCGGACTAAGCTTATGTCAAATTTTATCTGGTTTGGGATATTGTCTTCCTCGTCTCAGGAAGAAAGATGCTTCCAGGATTTTTAACGGTGTTTAATAACTTTATGTCCTCGGACTGTGGTAAGTCTTATGTCTTTTGACTAACTATATTTCCTGGTTAAACTAGTTCGGACATTGACCGTTAAGTCTCACCCTGTCATATACACAGTGGCGGAGACCATTTTTATTACCAGTTTAGTAAGAATATTTCATTCGAGCAGCTTTTTCTCAAATGTCTACATCGAATCCATAGCTAAATCCGCTGCTAAGAAGGTCGTTTCTTTGTGTAGGTCCAGGAAGTTTTTCCCGTCTGAAAAACATCCTGCACATATATAAATCTACCACCCGACCGTGCATTGAATACTGCTGCCATATCTGGTCGAGTGCTCCTGCTATCCACCTAGGTAGGGGTCCTTGACAAAATTCAACGGAGAATCTGTAATGTGATCGATCCCGACTTGGCAGTTCAGGTGCAATGTGTCGACCCTGTGTCTCTTCTACAAATACTCTCAAGGCTTCTGATCCGATGAACTTAGCTCACTGGTGCCCCCTATATATGAATTTACTCGAGCCACAAGAATTTAAATGTAAAATCAATAGTCATCTCCTATCTCACTAACTTGCATCCTCTTTCTCATGCTCCTTTCTCCGTCCACTCTACTCTCCTCAGTATTGTCATCCTTCTTTTACCCACTTGCTGACACCCCCATAACCTGTCACTCTTTATCATAACTTTCCACCTATGTAACCCGCCTGCACAACAGTGACAGTAAAATGCCTTGATTGAGGCAATATGATTATAAAAAAAGATTAAAAATGTTCATTTGATTCTATTTTTATCAAACTCTCGACATATTTAAGACATATTCAAATGTAAAGTCAATAGTCATCTCCTATCTCACTAACCTGCATCCTCTCTTTCATGCTCCTTTCTCCGTCCACTCCATTCTCATCAGTATTCTTATCCTTCTCTTACCCACTTCCTGAAATCCCCTATAACCTGTCACTCTTTCTCATAACTTTCCTCCTACGTAACCCCCTGCACAACAGTGGCAGTAAAATGCCTAGCTTGGGGCGATATGATTATAAAAAAAAACTATACTATTATAATGTGGGTATAAAGTGGGGGATCAATTCTAGATTACAATCAATATATAAATTGATCCCTCACTTTATAGCCATAGTCATCTTTCTCCATCCATTTCACTCTCATCAGTATTCTCATCCTTCTCTTACCCACTTCTTGAAATCCCCTATAACCTGTCACTCTTTCTCATAACTTTCCTCCTACGTAACCCCCTGCACAACAGTAGCAGTAAAATGCCTTGCTTGGGGCGATATGATTATTGTCTTTGTGGAACAGACACCAAAGAGGATGCTTTACCGAAAACTAAAATGCTTTTCAAGTATTGGTCAACCGTAATCTATCCAACAGTTCTCATAATCTACAAAACAACTAAATTCAGAAACACTCACTTTCTTGTGACTCTTACCGCGTGATCAATAGCGTAAAATATATAATTCAGCGCGAAGCATTTTATATACGTTATTGGTTATTAAAGAGATCTAGTAGTTGTCCGTTGCACTTACTAAAAGAAAAAGTATTATTTTATTTATTTCTATTCATGATAGGAAAATTCATTCATTCGTTAAGATTTAAATAGAAGTGTATACTTTTTATTCCTTTCTTGATAGTAAGTTTAATCAGTTCGACAATGTCACATTGTCGGTTGAGATCAAAACGACCTTCATCTGTTATTAACGGATGCAAAAAACGGCTTTTAACGCCTCTATAACAAAACTGCTCTCTATTAATCATCTGAGAGAACCCTTTCTGCTTTTCTTCAGTATGTCTGATGCTAACCTCCCTGAGAGTTATTCATCGCGTCATTCGACTGACATGAAGTGGAATTATTGTATTGAATCCATTGCTAGGTGTATCTTCTAAGAAAACTTTTTAATTTCTTTTTGGAAGGTCTGACTCCTTCTCTGGTTATATACACTGGAGAGATGTGATACAGCGAAACAGGCGTGTATGTGGATGACGAATATATTATGCTCTCATTACGATTGAGCTCTCTAGAGGGGAAACTTTAAAAAAAAACAGCTCCCAGTTCCGCAATTTATGCATTACTCTTCAGCAACGAAGTGAGTTCTTTCGGTGACTGGCGTGTGTACACACCGCTTATATACAACACGCTAAAATTTCCCTTCTCTGTTTCCATACGCCTATGGCTTAGGGGTTAGCGACTCCGATTGACAATCAATCGGTCGATCCTGCTGGAAGTAAGCGAATGTCTAACCACACTGATTATCTGTGATACAACGAAACAGGCTTGTATGTGAATGACAAATATATATATATCTGTAAATTCATATAAAATTTAGTGGGGAAATAACCATTTTCAACATGTCATTTAAAGGCATGCCTTCTTCGACCCCTTATAAACAAAGAATGATGAAAATTGTAAGCCCAGAGGTTAGTTTAGGTAAAAGAAGAGGTTGGTGTGCATTGTCTTTCATTGGGTTGAGCTAGGTGAAGGAGATGGTAATAATTCTTCCTTGGAAGTGGGAGGTATGTGGCCTGACCCTAGGGTTAGCAGTGGTATGTGGTGTGGAGGTAACTGCTAGGTCAACTTTTAAAATAAATTTGAAAAGTTTTTATCGGGACTAATCGCGTGAATAGGATAATTATTGTGATTTATATTCATTTCTATGGCGACATATATATATATATATATATATATATATATATATATATATATATATATATATATAGTCAGAATACAAGCCTGTTTCATTGTATTACAGCTCATTTGTACGGTTAGATAACCGATTGTTTTAAGTCGGGATTGAATCTTGACCAATTTGTCATTATATCTATATATATATATATGTGCGCGCGTGTGTGTGCGCGCGTGTGTGTGAAATCAATCACTATGTCTACTGATAGAAATGTGCGTTCTGGTGCAGTGGATATCGACTCAAAACAACAAATCGGAAGGGCTGAGTTCGAATTCTAGTTGAATTGCATGCATTCACTTACACACAAATACCGTCTCTTCCCTCCAGTTATGGATTAAATAATAAGACAGATTGCGTTCTATAGCCTTGGCTAGCAAACTGTCTACCGCAGAAAGCAATGGCAACCTAGTGTTATGTCTTTTTCGAGACATGATCATCCAAGCGTGTATGACGTATGGCATTTAACTGACTGACTGACTGCTAGAAAATTTGCTTCGCTATAACGTTCTAAGCAATTTTTTCTCCAGCATCTATCTTACATTTCTTTATGTCTATCATCGTCCATGCTTAGAATATTGTTGTCACATATGGTCCGTTGCTCCTGATATATTTAGAGATTCTCGATGAAATCCAAAGAATCAGCAACATTATCAGTATTGACCTGGCATCCTAGTTTCACTCACTTTCTCACAGCCGTAAAGTTGACTCCCTGTGTCTTTTCTATAAATATGGTAAATTGTTCTGCTGAGTTCTTCTCTATGGTACTTAGACTTTAAGAATTTAAGCGGAGTAATAGATTAAGATGTGCGTTGTGGTGCAGTGGCTATTAGCTAGAAACGAGAAATCGAAGTGCCGAGTTCAAATTCCAGTTCATTTCGTTACATTTACGCGCAAACCCCCTTGGGAAGAGTATTAATCCGTCTCTTCTCTCTAGGATAGATTGGATTCTATAGGCTTGTTTATAACCATTTTATCGCAGAAAATAATGGTGAGCTACTGCGGGAAAATTTTCTGCCCAGTCAGTCATGTCTCTTTCGAAGCATCATAGCCCAAGAGTGTATCAAGTATGGCACTTAACTGACTAACTGAATATAATAGTTGGAATCATGAATAAGGCTTCTACTGGGCATAAAGTGGGGAACCGTTTTTTTATTGTTATAAAGTAATAAACTAATCCCCCACTAACTATTACATAATAATATAATTAATCTCTCCTCCCTCTATCTATTAATCAAATAACAGGACAGATTGGGTTTTATAGCCTTGGTTGCCAGCCGGCCTGCTGCAGAAAGTGATGGCAACCTACTGCGGGAAATCTCCTACCCAGCCAGTCATGTCTCTTTCCAGACATGATTGCCCAAGCGTGTTTCACGTATGGCACTTAACTGGCTGACTAGACTAGTACTGAATTCTAATCAATTTACAGTCGAGTTGAAGAGATGGAACCGTAAGGTCTATGCTAGTAGTGTCTTCTTCTTGCACTTCTCGCCTGTGAATCTTTTTTTCCGGATCCATGCTTCCAGTCAAATTTAATCTTTAAAGATTTAAATGCAATATCAATCGCTATATACTGTTTTCCCTATTACTCTTCTATTGTTCTTGCTTGTTATGTTTCTATTCTGTAAATTTTCCACACCACTCCCATGTGTCTTAGTGGCTATACTGCTTTGGTTCTATTAAAAAATATTTCTTGTTACTATAAACGTTATTTTTATTTTGGACGTGAGTTCGAATTGATATCCCTCTTCTTTTTATTTCTTCAACAAAAAGATTAATAAAACTGGCCTATATCAAAGCGTCCAACGGAAAAAAAAATAACCTCACTATATTTATCTATAATGGAATAAGTTTTGCTGGTTGTTATTAATTTTCACTGTTTCATTTATTTTATCTGAGAGTTTTTTGTTTTTGTTTTTTTATCTGGGAGTTTATATTATTTTTTTTATCTGGAAGTTTTTTTTGTTTTTTTTTATCTGGAAGTTTATATTATTTTTTATCTGGAAGTTTTTTTTCTTTTTTTTTATCTGGAAGTTTTTTTGTTTTTTTTTATCTGGAAGTTTTTTTGTTTTTTTTATCTGGAAGTTTTTTGTTTTTTTTTATCTGGAAGTTTATATTATTTTTTTTATCTGGAAGTTTTTTTGTTTTTTTTTATCTGGAAGTTTTTTTGTTTTTTTTTATCTGGAAGTTTTTTTGGTTTTTTTATCTGGAAGTTTTTTTTGTTTTTTTTATCTGGAAGTTTTTTTTGTTTTTTTTATCTGGAAGTTTTTTTGTTTTTTTTATCTGGAAGTTTTTTTGTTTTTTTTATCTGGAAGTTTTTTTGTTTTTTTTTATCTGGAAGTTTATATTATTTTTTTATCTGGAAGTTTTTTGTTTTTTTTTTTATCTGGAAGTTTTTTTGTTTTTTTTTATCTGGAAGTTTATATTATTTCGGATTAAAAATATTATCACAAATTACTTTTGTTTACATTTCCAGTAAGAATTGAAGTTAGCAGATATAGATTCGTAGAAATCTCAACGAGAGATAGGCTTTTCTAAAATAGATAATTCCAAATTTGCTCTGTCTAGGCCGGTTGTTATTTAATCTCACTTAATTTAAATGAAATGTGAATTGTTACCTTCTGTCTTCCAAATTCCTGTTCTATTATTGTTCTCACTCCTTAACTGTATTCTTTCTATATTCTTTCACACTCTGTAACACCCTGCGTCTTTGTGGCTTTATTGTCTTGTTTGGGAGGAAGTATTAAAAAACTTATGACATACCAGTTAGCGATTCTTTTGTTTCTAACAAAAGTTATCTGTCTCTTAAAACTTTGCTTTATTTCTGGAAGTCATCTTTTGCTTTTCTGATTCAACTTCGGATTTTCCGTTTGCTGTTCTGACGCGACCCGAATTGATAAATTTCTGTGCTTCTCGAATAAAAAAATCCTTTCACAAATTAATGTTGTTTACGCTTCGGATAAATAAACTGAAATTAACAGTTACAGATTCATAGAAGTCCCAACAAGAGACGGGCTTTCCATAAATAGATAATTCAAATCTTGTTCTGTTTATGACGGTTGTCATTAATTTCACTTAACTTATAGGCAACGTCAATCGTTACATTCTGTCTACATAATACCTGTTCTATTATTCTTATTTCCTTGACAGTATTTTTATATTCTTTCCCACTCATTAACATCCTCCGTCTTAGTGGCTTCATTACCTTGCTTGGTGTTTACGCTTCGGGTAGGAAACTAAAGTTAGCAGATATATATCAGTCAGTTAAGTGCTATACATTAAACACGCGTGGGCGATCATGTCTTTTTCGAGACATGATTGACTGGGCAGAAGATTATCCCACAGTAGGTTGCCATTGCTTTCTGCAGTAGACCGGTTGCCGACCAAGGCTATAGAACCCAATCTGTCCTGCTATTTAACCCATAACTGGAGGAAAGAGACGGATTAATACCTTTCCCAAAGGTATTTGTGCGTAAGTGAATGCAATGGATTCAACTGGAATTCGAACTCGGCTCCCCGGTTTCTCATAGTCCCAATTAGTAATGTGAATTTTTAAAATAGTTAATTCAAATTTCGATTCATTGAGATGGCCTCCTCTGGGTAAACTGTTAACGGCACGTTTTCCCTTCCTCTGATGAAAAAATGCGTTTCTTATAGGTCATCTGTCGGCATATTTTAATTTACGTATTGATGAACTTTTATAAAGTTTTATGTGGTATTTAAAGAAGTTTAATTGTTTTTTGTTTTTGTTTTTGTTTTTTTAATTAATTGTTTTTGTTTTTTGTTTTTTTGTTTTGTTTTTTTTTTTTCAAAACCGCTACATGAATCTTAAGGATAGTATATTTTTACACATCTGTAGTTGTAAAGAAGTTTGAAAAAATTTCTTTTAAAAGTAACGATTGGTAAAGCACTAGTACGGAAAAGGAGGACACAGGTTCGATTCCTGTCGGTGTCGCTATCTTTCTTCAGCAGAACTTTTCGTTCTAGGTCGGTTTTTATTCATTTCACTGCCCAAGAAATGTCAAAATATAAATGACTCTTCAAAAAAGTGTACACACTAAGATAAGGTTTATAGCAAAAAAAAAAAAATAATATCGAATTAAACAACCCATTCAAAAATAGCATATATATCATGAAACATTTTCAGTGGTTTTGCTATACATGGATTCGCCTTATCCACGGGTATATATAATAAATGAAGATCAGGAACGAGTCCTATTAATAAAAATAGCCCTATCCTTAAAATCGGGTAGATTTGCTGCTGGTTAGCTTTGCGGAGTGAGACATTAGGGAGCCGAGTTCGAATTCCAGTCGAATTTGTTACATGCACGCGCAGATACTCTTTAAATAGATATGAAGTCATTTCCTACCCAAGCTACGAAGAAGACAGCAGGATATGTATGTGAAAAAAAATTATTTTCATTCTCAAAAAATTGCTCATGCAATGTTCACTGACTAA
Source organism: Ascarosepion bandense (assembly GCA_037127315.1). Taxonomy (NCBI): domain Eukaryota; kingdom Metazoa; phylum Mollusca; class Cephalopoda; order Sepiida; family Sepiidae; genus Ascarosepion; species Ascarosepion bandense. Next base: position 2,035,802 of record JBBBDQ010001156.1, read on the forward strand.
AAAATTATTATTCTTACAACCCATAATATGTTTCGGCTTTAATAATCCAAAAAATGTTGATAAACCGTAAAAAACAAATCTAACAAAAATTCCCTAAATCCGTAAAATATTCAACTACATGAATAGCAATTAAGACATAGATACCCGGCGATGCTTGAGAAAACGTACACACAGAGTTATGTTAATTCGGGTATGCGCGGCTGATAAGTAGGGTTTATTTCGTAATTAAACAAACGGTCGAGAAAACAAATAAAGAGAAGCTGACTACACATGATGAAGCAGAGGAGCCGCGTTACGCTTCGATTTTGACAGTGAAACTATGAATGATTATCGAAACGCAAGGTAAGACGTTGTCGGAAAAAGCAGCACGCACTCACGTACACATTCAGGGAATTCGTTGTTAAGTAGGGTCTGTGAGTATCTTAGCTTGTGTAAGGTTCGCATTCCATCTAGCAAACAAAGGCAGAGACATTCCATCATAGAAAAAGGTAGGGTGCTTTGAACAGTTCAGAGGCGGGCGATGAATGACGTAGTTGTGGTGATGGTGGTGGTGGTGGTGGTCGACAAGAAAAGATAATTTGAGAAACTGAAAGACTAGAAAGAATTTGCTACTGTTCAAAAATTTCTACTTACTTTTCCTTCCATTCTTTCTGCTTACTTTTTTCTTTTTCTTTCCATTTTATCGCATTTTCTTACGAATGATTCTGTCCCACAATCATTCAGAGATATTTGCTCAATATTTTTCTTTAGCTTTCGTTTATGATCATTAATCGTTGGCAACCTTATTTGATTCAGATATCGTACTTTTTATAGATACATAATTCTTTCTTACAGCATACATCTCTAATTTTTCAATGATTTCATTTTATTAATTTTATAATTTACTCACTTAAATATTTAAATATAATTTATTTTATTTTGCAAGATGATTAGTTTCATTTTATGTCATTTATATATTTTATTTGACCCGGTTTTAAATTTTATTTTTTGATTTATTTTATAGTTTTTATATCTTTTCTTTTATTATGTCTTTAATTTTATTTTTTCCATTTTTTATAATTTTTATATTTTATTTCGTAAATTTTTTAATTTTACTTTTTATAATTTTCATATTATATTTTACCAGGTTTTTAATTTTGTTTTTTGATGATTTCATAATTTTTACATTTTGTTACCAGGTCTCTAATTTTATTTTTCCGGTGATTATAATTTTCATATTTTACTTTACCAGGACTATTATAGTATTTTTTCAATATTTTTTCAATATTTTTCATACTTTATACATTTTATGTTGCCAAGTCTTTAATTCTTTTTTATTCTTTCTTTTTTTTCTTTTGTAATTTTATATTTTATTTTACCAAGTTTTGAATTTCATTTTTTTTTACAATTTTCATAATTTCTATTTTATTTCATTACTTCTTTAATTTTATTTTTTCCATTTTTTATAATTTTTATATTTCATTTTACCAGGCTTTTAAATTTTTAAAAACTTGTTTGTTATCTTCAGTTTTATTTTAACAGGTTTTTAAAATTTATTTTTCATTATTTCATAATTTTTACATTTTATTTTACCACGGGTCTAACTTTTTTTTAACATTTTTCTTAATTTCATGTCATTTTGCCAGGATTTTAAATGTATTTTTTTTATAATTTTTATATTTTATTTCACCAGTATTCTAATTTAATTTTTTTTTTTTTACTTCCGTTTCATTTTAGTAGGTCTTTAATTTTTTATTTTATCATTTACTATAATTTTTATATTTTATTTTTTATGATTTTTATTTTTATTTTTATTTTTTTTACAATTTTTACATTTTAATTTATTAGGCTTTTAATTTTATTTTTTTATTAATATTTACTTTCGATTTTCTATGATTTTTACGTTGCTATTTTACTATCAATCTCTGTTCTTCTCCTTCTACTTTGTCTTCGTTTTTATTCTATCGTACATTCATTCATAATTTTCTTTTCATTCATAAAGAGCCTCGTTCATTTTTTTCCTTTCCATTAAGAAATTCATTCATCTTTCCCCTTTTGATGTCTTTCGGTCGCCATGATTATTTTATTCTTATTTTTCTTCTTCTATCCTAATATTTCTTCTTATTTTCCTTTCACATTCTAAATTTAAAAAAAAAATGTCAACTGTATATCCATCTTACTGCTAACAGCTACAAAACGCTCTAGTATTTCTCGTTGACTTTCATTACTATAAATCATAAAGACAACTAGATATAAATAGGGTCTATTAAGATTGCATTACACCCCATCTTGCAACTAGGAAGCGTCTATCTGCCTGCTTCCCTTCAAAATCCACTTTCGACATTCTTTATTTTAACTGAACTCAAACATGGACTACCGATTTTGATGAGAACTATCTAAATCAATCAATCTATCTATCTATCTATCTATCTATCTATCTATCTATCTATCTATCTATCTATCTAATCTATCTAAATTTATTTATAAATGGAAATTTGTGTGTGTGTGTGTGTGTGTCCGTTACCTATAGACTCCGAAACAGCTGAACCGATTTTCTGGAAAATTTACACATTTGTACTATAAGCGTCTGCGAGTGTTCTTAGCTAGATTTTATATCGAGGTACCCCCGATAAATATCGAAAATCGATAATCGAAAAAATCGGGTTATAGAAGGAGTGGTCCGATTTTAAGCAACTTTGATACACTCATAGACAAAGACATAAGACATGATATTCAGAAGTTTCAATGTTGCAGTTCTTACAATAGTGCAGAAAATCGGTAATATATATAAGGCAAGATGTTTGTGTGTGTGTGTCTGTTTATCTGCCTGTATCTCTGTCTTTTTTCAGCCCTTTTATTTTTTGCTTCGGATTTGTCTCTAAGTAAGTATAATTGTAGTTCTTAGTCTCAGCCATGATACCATTTACTCAGAGGACTTATTTAGCCTTCAAAATTCAGTTTACGACGAAGAAAACTTAACTGATATCGATACCAGGATATCAAAATTTGACTTACATCCATTCATTTTTCTTTCAGTCTACGGTTTCGCTTTAACTGGAAACAACTATTGCTTTTTAGTCTTTCGTCCAAAGAGTCTGAGCTCCAGGATCATGGATTAGTTTTGAAAACTTTCATTTAGCCCGAGCAATGCCGGGCTATACTGCTAGTACATATAAAAGATTGTAACCGGAAATAAAGTCTCAAGAAAACCAGTCACAGAAAGAAAAGTTATAATGGTTTTGCGAGTGACACGTTTGGTATTCATTGTAGTAGATTTTAACCCCGTTGATTATCGCCATTAATACCAATAGCAGCATTTTTTACTAAAAATATATTTTTCACTAAAGAATCCAAAGGTTGTCGATCCAAAACAACATCTAGTGTCGAGATATCCACGCTGGCTTCAAGGTTGATTGATTCAGTAGAAAGTACTTTTTGATTGTAAGAATATTTGGGGTTAGTGATCGGGGAGCCGAGTACGAGCCAGTTGAATTTATTGCATTCACTTACGCGTAAATAACCTCTGGGAAAGCTATTAATCCGTCTCTTCCCTCCAGTTATGGGTTAAATAACAGGACAAATTGGATTCTATAACCTTGGCTGGCAACCAGTCTACCGTAGAAAGTAATGGCAACCTACTGCAGGATAATCATCTGCCCAGTCAGTCATGTATCTTTTGAGACATGATCGCCCAAGCATGTATCACGTGTGGCACTTAACTGACTGACTGAATATAATATTTGAAAACATGATTAAGGCATCTACTGGTCATAAAGTGGGGGATCGGTTTTATATTGTTATGAAGTAATAAACTGATCCCCCGTTAATTACTACTTAATAATATATACATATCTTCCCCCTCTAGCTAGGAGTCAAATAACAGGACAGATTGGGTTCTATAGCCTTGTCTAGCAACCAGCGTACCGCAGAAAGTAATTGCAACCTACTGCGGGATAATCTTCTGTCCAGTCAGTCATGTATGTTTTGAGACATGATCGCCCAAGGGTGTATCACGTATGGCACTTAACAGACTGATACGATTCTAACTAATTAATCCATAACCGGGGGATCCTTCCCTTTCCCAAGAGTATTTTCACGCAAATATTAACGAACCTAAGAGGAACTGAAATTCGATTCTCCAAATTATTATCCGTTACACCACTCCCACATCCAAATTTACAGCAGCTGATATTCCCAGACGGTCACTAATCTAGGTATTGATCAGGATTGCCCTTGCTTAACTTCGGTGATGGCAAAACTGGTTAGGGATACTGACATACTATAAAGAAGAACGGGTTTATATATTGTACGTAAACAGGTCATCTCAACCTGACCACACGCCAAACACCTGTTCGAATCATTTTACCGAATTAGACAACATGTGTTCACACCTGACCTTAGCTGACTTTAATGCAGCCAGGTTAATTACACCCCCACCCACGTCTATTGAACAGGTTTAGCGGCTCATCCCTTGTTCCCTGTTTAGGACGTGGTTTCCGGCTTTCTCTTTTCCAATCTTTTCACTTTTCTTTTTTCTTTTTTTTTTTTAATTGAAGTAGATAGACTGAACTATCGCCCGGTTCACACTCTACACACGTCTATTGAACAGATGTAGAGGCTTATCTCTTGTTCCCTGTTTAGGATGTAGTTTCCGGCTTTCTCTTTTCCAATCTTTACACTTTTCTTTTCTTTTTTTTAATTGGAGTAGATAGACTGAAATATCGCCCGGTTCACACTCCACCCACGTCTATTGAACACGTGTAGAGGCTCATCCCTTGTTCCCTGTTTAGGATGTGGTTTCCGGCTTTCTCTTTTCCAATCGTTACACTTTTCTTTTCTTTTTTTTAATTGGAGTAGATAGACTGAAATATCGCCCGGTTCACACTCCACCCACGTCTATTGAACACGTGTAGAGGCTCATCCCTTGTTCCCTGTTTAGGATGTGGTTTCCGGCTTTCTCTTTTCCAATCTTTTCACTTTCTTTTTTGTTTATTTTTTTCAATTGGAGTAGATAGACTGAACTATCGCCCGGTTCACACTCCACCCACGTCTATTGAACAGGTGTAGAGGCTCATCCCTTGTTCCCTGCTTAGGACGTGTTTTCCGGCTTTTCTCTTTCCCAACTCTTACGTAGCCCCCTGCACACCATTGGCCTTACCGCCTTGCTTGGGGTGATGTGATTAAAAACAAAAAAACTTCGGCACTTCATTCCTTTTTATTGAAACTGATTGACATATTCGTCTATGTAACATATATAGATTTACGTCTATAAATAGCGTAAATAACAATAGAAAGGTGGGATTTCGATTGTTATTTACGCTATTTACATTGTTTGAACTGTTGTCTTCATTTTTGTTGCCATGTTCTCGACCGTTGTACATTCTGACCGTCTTCAAGTGATTGGGATTTCGAACTAGAGCTTTTCTTTAGTTCACCGGGTTAGATTTTTCGAGTCTCATGAGCCATGTCACTTCCACATGTCTCTGTATCATTTATCTCCCTTCAAATCAACTCTCAAATTTTTTGTTCATCTCTGCTGTAGCCACGACTCTGGGACCAGTTACTGGATTAAACCACCTATTTTATTTATTGGGCCATGTGTCTTTCAGTACAATGTAAACGGTGTAAATAATTACAATACCTCATCTCGGAAATATAGACAACAATCAAATTTTAATTTAGGAAAAATACAGAACGGTGATAAAATTGTTCTGTTTCTTTTATATTCCTGTGACTTTTTTCATAGGATGTGCATTGTGGTGCAGTGGATATCAACTCGGAACGACAGATCGGGGTACCGAGTTTGAATTCCAGTTGAATTCCTTGCATTCACTTACGCACAAATACCATCTGGGAAGGGTATTAATCCTTCTCTTTTCTCTAGTTATGGGTTAAATAATAGGACAGATTGGGTTCTATAGCCTTGGCTGGCAACCAGTCTACCACAGAAAGCAATGGTAAACCACTGCGAGATAATCTTATGCCCATTCAGTCATGTCTCTTTCGAGACATGCTCGTCCCGGATTTTATCACGTATGGCACTTGACTGACTGACTTTTTCCGTTACTTTTTCTCGTGACATTGAGTGACTGATATATTAACATTAATAATGTGAGGATTCCTTTGTTAACCATTCGATTAAAGAATCATACCGGAAAATACTTACATTGTCCAGCTTTATTTTTTTATTGTGATTTTTCCGCTTTTTTTTCGAAGATTTTCTTTTACTGTGACTTTTTTCTTTCATTTTTTCATGTAACTTTTTACCTATAACTTTTTTATCCGTCTTCAAAGTGATTCTTCCGGTTGTTAGAATATTCATTCTTTCGGCTATAATAGTTCAATATGTTCCTGACAATTTTTCAAGTTTAAAATGCTTTTTATTAAACAACCGTTTTTTCGGCCTTATCCTCTCTTCCGACCTCAAGTGGAATCATTACATTGAGTGAATAGCCAAATCAACTGTTAGGAAGGTTGGCCACGAAGTTTGTTTTTTTTTCCGCCTGAATCCATCTTGCACATATGCAAATCAACCATCGGTCCGTGCATGGAATACTGATGCCATATATGGTCAGGCGCCCCTGTTGTTCATCTCAGTGTTCTCGACAGGCTCCAAAGGAGAATCTGTAATGTGATAGTTCCCAACATGGCAGCTCGACTCCTGCGATTTTCTCATCTGCGGGATGTGGTTTCCCTCTGTTTATTCTACAAAAATTTTCATAGCTTCTTCCTCGACGAACTTAGGTAACTGGTGACCCCCCCCCCCAAAAAAAATTTAGTCATACAACCAGACTGTCAAGAAGGTCTCACACATTTACAGTTAGAACAACCAAATGCAGCCGACAATTCTACTCCTTCAGGATCTTTTCTTGCACTTCCCACCTGTGGAACTCCCTTTTATATACTTGCCTTTCCTGACGGCTACAACCTCTAGGAATTTAAATGCAATGTAAAAACATATTTCTTGACCCCAGTTCTTTCTACATAAACTTGTATTTCTTTTTTCTCTCTTCCTTTGCAACTGTTATCACACCTGTGTTTCTATCCTTTTATTGCTCTTTCTCTGACACCCCCAGTCACTAATCTGTCTTTCTCTTCACTCTCCTCCTGTCTAAACTTTTTATTCTTATGTAGCACCCAGAGCATCAGTGACAGTACCGCAATGCTTGGGGTGAAACGATTAAAAATAATTAGCAAAAGACAACAGCCATTTTCCCCAAGCATTTCACACGATAATTAATATATCAGTGATAAAAAAAGATAATCTCAAGAATAATGTCTTTGGAAGTGAGTTCAATCTTCCCTAAACATTTCACATTTGCGCTTAGATGTATAACTTACTTAAACAATTTACATCTATGTTTTGAAATATTATATTGAAATATATTATTACATCGTATATCCTGTAGATCTTGTAAAACTGTATAATGAACAGCTGCGTATTTTGTAAGAATTTTACTTCTAGATTTTGGCACCTATCCGTTTTATATATCCTGTAAACATTGTACATCTATAACTTGAACCGATTTTACATCTATCCAGTAGTCAATCTTTTATACCTGTATCAGATTTACATTATCTATCTATCTATCTATCTATCTATCTATCTATCTATCTATCTATCTATCTATCTATCTGCCGAGTTTGAATTCCAGTTGAATTCTTTGCATTAACTTACGCACAAATACCCTCTGGGAAGGGTATTAATCTTTCTCTTCCTTCCACTTATGGGTTAAATAATACGACAGATTAGGTTCTGTAGCCTTGGCTGGCAACCAGTCCACCGAAGAAAGCAATGGCAAACTACTTCGGGATAATCTTCTGCCCAGTCAGTCATGTATCTTTTGAGATATGATTGCCCAATGCGGGTATCACGTATGATACTTAACGGACTAACTGAATATAATAGTTGAAAACAAAACTTCTACTGGGCATAAAACTGGGTATCTGTTTTCTATTGTTATGAAGTAATAAACTGATCCCCCGTTTATCACTAATTCTATAATACATATTTCCCCCTCTAGCTATGAGTCATATAACAGGACAGATTGGGTTCTACAGCCTTGTCTTCATATTTTCTCTTAGATGTATAACTTAGTTAAACAATTTACAACTATGTTTTAAAATATTATCTTGTAAAACTGTATTCTGAGCACCTGTTTATTTTGTAAGAATTTTACATCTATATTTTGACACCTATCCGTCTTATATATCCTGTAAACATTGTACATCTATAACTTGAACCATTTGTACATCTATCCAGTAGTCAATCTTTTATACCTGTATTTTTATCAGATTTACGTTTTTTAGATACTGTAAGACTTGTACATCTGTATTTTGAACAACTGTACATCTTGTGGATCGGCTGAAACTTGTACATCTTGAGAACCTGCTTATCTCTATCATGAGGATTACTTTTAGCTCTTATAATCTGTACATGCATATCTTCAGGACTTGTACATCTTTTAAATCTATGTGCCCTGTCCTTTCAGAACGTAGGCGATCATGGTCCTCCACGTCTCCCTATCCCTTGTGGCCCTTAGTATGTTTGTTCCTGTTACTCCTGGCTACCCCCATTCCGTCATCCACCGGACCAGGCCCTGCAAATATGTTATCCGCTGCTTTCCTCTGTCTCTCTTTCCTTCTATCTGGCCAGTCAGTATCAGGTTCTCCAAGCTCTCCTTCCTCATTGCGTGTCCCAGGAACTTCAGTTGTCCTGATGCTCGGTATTAATTTCCTTTTGGTTGCCATTCTTTCCAATACCTCATCGTTGCTTGCATGTTCAGTCCACGATATCCGCAGTATCCTTCTGTAGAACCACATTTCCGCTGCTTCCAGTTTTGTCCTCGTTTTCGATGATATTGTCCAGTATTCACTGCCATATTGAAGAACTGACATCACATAGCAATCCAGCACCCTTTTCTTTGTTTCTAGTGAAATGTTCCTGTGTTTGCTCAGCTTCTGGAACGCGTCCTTTGCCATGCCAATTCGCCTTCTGATCTCTGTGTCGCACTTTCCATCTCCTGTTAGAACATTTCCTAGATATTTAAATTTTTGCACCTGCTTTATTCTGGTATCCCCCACCTGTATTTGGCATTTTGGGTTGCACCTTTTGCTGATGACCATGCATTCAGTTTTCTTAAAGTTTATTTGTAGTCCTTTTTTGTCACTCTCCACCGCTACCTTCTGTAGGAGGTCTTGCAGTTTCCTTCTTTATATTACAGATGCTGTACATCTCTATCTTAATCCCTTGTACATGTTGATCTTTTACTGGATTATCTTGATCACATGATTATCTTGATCACATGATTATATTGATCACATGATTATCTTGATCACATGATTATCTTGATCACATGATTATCTTGATTGCATGATTATCTTGATTGCATGATTATCTTGATCACATGATTATCTTGATCACATGACTATCTTGATCACATGATTATCTTGATCACATGATTATCTTGATTGCATGATTATCTTGATCACATGATTATCTTGATCACATGATTATCTTGATTGCATGATTATCTTGATCGCAGGATTATCTTGATCACATGATTATCTTGATCACATGAATATCTTGATTGCATGATTATCTTGATCACATGACTAACTTGATTACATGCTTATCTTGATCACATGATTATCTTGATCACATGATTATCTTGATCACATGATCATCTTGATTGCATGATTATCTTGATCACATGCTTATCTTGATTACATGATTATCTTGATCACAGGATTATCTTGATCACATGATTATCTTGATCACATGATTATCTTGATCACATGCTTATCTTGATTACATGATTATCTTGATCACATGATTATCTTGATCACATAATTATCTTGATCACATGATTATCTTGATTACATGATTATCTTGATCACATGATTATCTTGATTGCATGATTATCTTGATTACATGATTATCTTGATTGCATGATTATCTTGATTATATGATTATCTTGATCACATGATTATCTTGATCACATGAATATCTTGATTGCATGATTATCTTGATCACAGGATTATCTTGATCACATGAATATCTTGATTACATGCTTATCTTGATCACATGATTAACTTGATTGCATGATTATCTTGATTACATGATTATCTTGATTGCATGATTATCTTGATTATATGATTATCTTGATCACATGATTATCTTGATCACAGGATTATCTTGATCACATGATTATCTTGATCACATGATTATCTTGATCACATGAATATCTTGATTGCATGATTATCTTGATCACATGACTAACTTGATCACAGGATTATCTTGATCACATGAATATCTTGATTGCATGATTATCTTGATCACATGACTAACTTGATCACATGCTTATCTTGATCACATGATTAACTTGATTGCATGATTATCTTGATTACATGATTATCTTGATTGCATGATTATCTTGATTATATGATTATCTTGTTCACATGATTATCTTGATCACATGATTATCTTGATCACAGGATTATCTTGATCACATGATTATCTTGATCACATGATTATCTTGATCACATGAATATCTTGATTGCATGATTATCTTGATTACATGATTAACTTGATTACATGATTATCTTGATCACATGATTATCTTGATTACATGATTATCTTGATCACATGACTATCTTGATCACATGACTATCTTGATCACATGATTATCTTGATCACATGATTATCTTGATTCCATGATTATCTTGATCACATGATTATCTTGATCGCATGATTATCTTGATTGCATGATTATCTTCATTACATGATTATCTTGATTGCATGATTATCTTGATTGCATTATTATCTTGATTGCATTATTATCTTGATTACATGATTATCTTGATCACATGACTATCTTGATCACATGATTATCTTGATCACATGACTATCTTGATCACATGACTATCTTGATTACATGATTATCTTGATCACATGATTATCTTGATTGCATTATTATCTTGATTACATGATTATCTTGATTACATGATTATCTTGATCACATGATTATCTTGATCACATGCTTATCTTGATCACATGATTATCTTGATCACATGATTATCTTGAACAATTATGCAGCTTGTGGATCTTATAAATGTTTTACATCGTTGTATAATCCCTGATACATCCTCTACACCTAATAAAACATGCTTAACTATTTCCATTATTCGGACTTTTGTCTTCATCTTTGTTGCCATTTTTACGACCTTTCGGCCTATGTACGCTCCGGCCTTCTTTAGGTGCTAGGAATTTCGAACCGAGCCGTTTATTACAAACACTGGGGTATATCTTCCTCATTGTTTCCTCGATTGGAAGTCATGAGTTATCTCCCTCTAACACCGCAAGCTACTTCTTCGCTACTACTGTAGCCTGTATTGAACTCACAACTCTAAGAGTCAGGTTAAAAACTAACAAACGTCTATATCCAGTGGGCCATGTGTCCTTAAGAACAGTATTTACATTATCCAGACAATAGTCCGAATGATGTAAATACTGTAAATACTACCTCATCTCCGAAATATAGACAAACGTTCAACTAAATCTAGAACATTTGTAGATATTGTAGTTTTTTAAAATCTTGAACATGTATATCATGAGGATTAGTACCTCTTCTAAATATGTTATATCATCATCTGTGATCATTTCTACACCTTGTAGAACGTGTAAATATTGTACAATTTTATCTTGATCCCTTGTACAAGTTAATGATATAGTAAAACTTTTACATCATTATCAGTGATCTCTTGTACATCTTACCGGTTCTGTAAAACTTGTACATCTGTATCTTGATCCTTTGTAAAACTTGTAGATATTTTCAACCTTTCATATATATATATATATATATCTTGGTGAGATGTACAACTTGTAGATATGGTAAAATTTTTACATCGTTACCTTCTGCACTTGATGGAATAGCGACGAGATAACTCAACATATTAATAACAATGAGATGCATTTGTAATTGAAGTTGCTAGACTAAGCAGAGCTTGCTAATTAAGGAGGTGCCTAGCGTAACAATTATCAATTTTATATCAAAGACAATTATACCGTATTTACTCTATCTATCTATCTATCTATCTATCTATCTATCTATCTATCTATCTATCTATCTATCTATCTGTCTGTCTGTCTGTCTGTCTGTCTATCTTAGAGTGTTCAAATCTATCTTAGAGTGTTCAAATCTATCTTAGAGTGTTCAAATCTATCTAGCTATCTTAAAGTGTTCAAATCTATCTATCAATCTATCTAGCTAGCAATCCTGTTCATGTTTATCTATCTATCTATCTATCTATCTATCTATCTATCTATCTATCTATCTATCTATCTATCTTAGCTCATTTATATAATCTGTCTATCCCCTCTCTCTCTTTCTTTGTATATATACATATATATATATATATATATATATATATATATATATATGGCATAATGATAATCCACGTCTACTGTCTTAATATGTATAGGAAATTGTTTTCTTCAAAACAACATTTAAAAGTATTATTACAGTTAGATTTACGTTTAAAAATATTCAAACTCTCTTGCTTTCTACATCACGTGACGGACGCTTCTCGCGACGGACGCTTCTAGTTTAAATTTTAAAATCATTTGTTTCTGATGAAAGGCCGAGGCCGGTCTGAAATATCAAATATATATATATATATATATATATATATATATATATATATATATAAAATAATAGAAATAAATAAATATTTACAATATTTTAGTAGTTTTTCCTATATATATATGTATATATATATATATATATATATATATATATATATATATTCAGGGTGCGATAGATAAATTCTCACACACATTACGCAAAAAAGAAAATTAATACTGATATTACATTTTAACAGATATTTTTTTTCAAAATTGCACAACTATATCTTGAAATACGAAAGAGTAAATGTATTCAATAAAATTTCTATCAGCTTCAACCTTGGCAACCAGACGACTTCGGAATCTCCAGCAACTCTTCTTGATGGTCTTTATGATTAAATTACGAATGCTGCCATAATCTGTGCCTTCAGTTCATCTTTGGCGTTACAAGGAGTTTTGTTGGTCTCTCGCTCAAATGCCCTCCACACATAATAGTCAAGAGTGTTGCAATCTGAGTAGTTAGGTGGTCAGAGATAAGGGATGATGTATTCCCAGAGATAATCTGACAGCTATGACTGAGGTCTTTTGCTTGTGTGGCAAGATTCAAAGCCCTGTTGCTAGACATAAAGTCTTCCTGCTCCCACCCTCTAGATCAAGACTGAAAAATTACTGCCCATATATACATTAATATATGTAAAAATATACTCAGTTATGATCTGAGATTAAGGACAGGATGGTTAAATAAAATAAAGACAAGAGGAAAACTTTTATAGATACGTAATTTAGAATCAAGCTCATTTCGTCCTTTTGCCTTCATAAGGTCCATCACAGGACGAAACGCGTAGGCGAATTAAAATATAGTTTTCCTCTTGAAAAGCGGGTACATTATAACTTAAAAAGGAAATAATGATCTCTACTGATAAAAAAGTACATTAAATATGCAAAAAAATAAACATGCAATATACAAAAAATAAACCTTAAATATACTAAAAGAATGAGGAGAAATTTATTAAAAAAGCATTAATTATACTTAGAAAAATAAGCATAAAATATGCTAAACAAATAATAATAAACCGATAAATAAATATATATTAAATATACTAAAAATTAAGAATTAAATACCCTAAAAATAAGCAAAAACATACTAAAAATAAGCATTAAATATACAAAAATAAGTTTTAAATATATCCGAAAATTAGCATCAAATATACTAAAATTATGAAATATTATATTAAAAGTGAGCATCAAATATACTAAAAATAAGCATTAAATATACTCATAAATAAGCAATGAGCGTACTAAAACTAATGATCAAATATACCAAAAATAACCATTACATACACTAAAAAATCAGCAATAAATATACAAAAGAATAAGCAATAATATGCTAAAAATAAGCATTAAATACAATAAAAATAAACATTAAATACAATAAAAATAAGCATTAAATGCACTAAAAATAAGTATTTAATATACTAAAAAGTAAGCATTCAAGAAACTAACAAAATAAGGAATAATATCTAAAAATAAGTATTACATATACTACAAAATAGAGTTAGATATAATAAAAAATACGCAAAATATACCAAAAACTAAGCATTAAATATACTAAAAATAAGCATTAGATATACTATAACATAAGCATCATAGGAACTAAAAATAGAATTACATATATTAAAAATAAACAATAAATATATTAAAAACTAAATATAGTATAACATAACATAATAGTATGAAATTAACATTAAATATATTAAACAAATATATTGAAATATACAAAAAGAAAGCATTAATCATGCTCAAAATATACATTATATTTATGTAAATGAATAACATTAAATATACTAAAAATAACTTTTTCAATACTAAAGATTAATATTAATTATACTAAAACAAACATTAACTTTATTAAAAATAGACGTTAATTATGGTAATAATAACTGTACAAAAATCAACATTGAATATGCTAAAAAGAATTTTACTAAAAAGTAAATATTAACTATTTTAAAAGCAAGCAAAAATAAATATTATATATAGTAAAAGAATAAACATTAAACTAATTAAAATGTAAGCATTAAATATAAAAATTAAATATACATTACAAAAAATAAATTTTAACTATAATAAAAATGATCTTTAATAAAATAAAAATTGATTTACTCGAAATAAACATTAAATATATCAATAAAAAAACAATAATATACTAAAATATATATTAAATATACTAAAAATAAAAGTTAAAATATATATAGAAATATACTAAAAGAAAACATTACCTATCTAAAAAATGAATCTATTGTTTCCTACTTTAATGTCCTCTAACTTTATGACTTGGGCACAATAGAATTTACAAGATTTGATCTTGTTATTAATATCTTCATAATCAAACCCGTAAGACATGATACATTTTGATTAAAGATTTTTACACAGAATGACCCCTCAGGATAGTTGGCGGAACATAATCTTCTTAACCTTGTTTAAAAAACGTCATGGCTCATATATTAACAAATTAAAACTAGTAAATGTCAGTGTCCGGATAGATAGATAGATAGATAGATAGATAGATAGATAGATAGATAGATAGATAGATGCAACCAGGATAGATAAGTAGATAAATGTAAGCTAGATAGATAGATACTGATTCCTGCCAACATCTTACTTTACGATCATGGTGAAAAATATGTGCAGAATATATAACATTTCCGACGACTGGTCGTATGCCAGGAGGCTCAGCACCATCTTTACTAGATGAGCCGAGCATTCACCCTATAGCTTGTTTGGTTCTCAGTCTGCAGAGCTGGCTGCTTCGTAGTAGTCACCCAGAACATTACTTTTTGTCGCGCATAACTTGAAGACCGACGGACTCTTGTTGGAAGGAATGTGGACAGCTACGTGTGCGTGGAACAATTGGCGGACGACATACGGGACCTGGAAAGAATGAGAAAAGGAAAAGGCAGGGGTCTGCAGCGCGAAGGAGAGACGATGGGGTTGGAATGAAGCAGAGGGTTGAATTCAGGGTTATTAAGAAGAGAGATGGAGCAGGGCTGGATGGTGGTGGTGGTGGTGGCTGCGCAAAGGATGCCAACGAACAGAGATGAAACAATGGTGAAATCTAAACAAATTAAACGACCGAATAAATGCAAAAAATAAATAAATAAATAAATAAAAAAACAAAACCCGATAAGAGGAGAAAAATACACGAAAATGCAGAAGGTGAATAGCAGGAATTTCTTGGTAGGAAGATGAAAGGAAATTTCGTGTTGGGGGTGGGAGAAGGATGAGCTGAAAAATGAAAATGAGCTCGGAGAAAGTGAAGGAGAATAAGAAAGAAAGAAAGAAAGAAAGAAAGACCTTGGAAGATAAAAGGGAATGATTAGGAAGGGAAGAAATGAAAGAAAAGAA
The DNA here is from genome assembly GCA_037127315.1 of Ascarosepion bandense. NCBI lineage: Eukaryota > Metazoa > Mollusca > Cephalopoda > Sepiida > Sepiidae > Ascarosepion > Ascarosepion bandense. Next base: position 2,051,808 of record JBBBDQ010001156.1, read on the forward strand.
AGAGAGTACGAAGAAGAGAGGATAGAAGAAGAGATAAAGAGAGAGAGAAAAGAGACAGAGATAAAGAAAAATAAAATAAAATACTAAAGAATGAGAAATTAAGGAAACACTGAAAAAGAAATGAATAAATGAGAAAGCAAAAAAAAGTACATGAATCGTTGAGATAGAAAAAATGACAATAAGATAATCGAAAAAGAATGAAAATAAGATAAATGCTGTTGAAAAACGAAAGGAAGAAATAAAGGAAAGAAAGATGGAAAGAAAGCACGAACAATTGACTGAACGACCAAAAGAAAGAAAATTAAGAAAGAAAATGACCCGGCAGAAACAATAATACTGGCAAAAAAATGACTGCAGCAAAAAGTGAAGAAAAAAGTATAAAAGAATGAAACAGGAAAATGAATAGTGAAGAAAGTAAGACATAATTTTTTTGATAGATAGATAGATAGATAGATAGATAGATAGATAGATAGATAGATAGATGAAATAGATAAATGAATAGATAGATAGATAGATAGATAGATAGATAGATAGATAGATAGATAGATAGATAGATAGATGTAAACAGAATAAGATACATAGATAGATAGATGCAAAAAGAATAATAATAGATAGATAGATAGATAGATAGATAGATGTAAACAGAATATGCTAGATAGATAGATAGATAGATAGATAGATGTAAACAGAATAAGATACATAGATAGATGCAAAAAGAATATAATAAAAAGAATAATAGATAGATAGATAGATAGATAGATAGATAGATAGATAGATAGATATATGTAAACAGAATATGTTAGATAGATAGATAGATAGATAGATAGATGTAAACAGAATAAGATACATAGATAGATGCAAAAAGAATATAATAGATAGATAGATAGATAGATAGATAGATAAATAGATAGATAGATGTAAACAGAATATGCTAGATAGATAGATAGATAGATAGATAGATAGATAGATAGATAGATAGATAGATAGATAGATAGATAGATGTAAACAGAATAAGATACATAGATAGATGCAAAAAGAATATAATAGATAGATAGATAGATAGATAGATAGATAGATAGATAGATAGATGTAAACAATATGTTAGATAGATAGATAGATAGATAGATAGATAGATGTAAACAGAATATGTTAGATAGATAGATAGATAGATAGATAGATAGATAGATGTAAACAGAATAAGATACATAGATAGATAGATGCAAAAAGAATAGATAGATAGATAGATAGATAGATAGATAGATAGATAGATAGATAGATAGATAGATAGAGTAAAAAAAAGAAAATTCTGACCAACTGAAAACAAAACTGTTTTGAAAAAATGGGGAATGTGCGTAATTTAGGCAAGGTAGAGAAAAAATTAATGTGACCGCAGAAGGAAAAGAAAGGCAGGTGGGACAGAAAGAGGGAGACAGAGACGAAAAATCCATAAAAAGTGATAGGAGTAAATAAAAAAAAACGGATGGTAGAGAAAATTAGAGAAAGAGAGATAAGTATATTGCGAAAGACTGTAAGTCAAAGACAAAGTGAAAATGTTTAAAGAACGTCAAAACTAAAAGTCAAAATTAAAAATACACAACAAAAAAAGACCATAACCAAAATAATAATAAATAAGCTAACAAGAGAACTAAAACATTATGAAAAAAAGAAACAGAACCAGATTGAAAAACCATTTGAAGAAGCAGGCGCTTATCTTAAAGCAATACTTAGCAAGAACATCTTGTTGAACACTGCCAATTGAGTGAGTTAGATGCTCACCGAGCCGCAACTATAGTGGTCTTATGCCAGACAACGTTATCTACCTGCCGTAAAGCGATGGTGAACGAGCTTGTGCTGCAGAAAATGCGTTAGTATAGCGTGCCCGATACTGACTGACGCTTTCTTCCCGATCGAGGTAAATGTTAGAAATAACTTAGTGAGGATTTCTGCATCAACTAAGCATCGTAAACAATTACCGCAATAATTCGTACATAATTCACATTATTCTCCGTGTACAATATGCATTTTTAGGGATGCTAACCAGTCTTTAGTCAAGGGACTACTAATAACTATTTGACAGAAATACAAGAGGGAAATATAAAATAAAGAAATAAAAATAATATTTAAAAGAAATTAAATAGATATAAAGGTAAAAAGGAGTGAAGATACTGAGGGGACGTAATAACGCTTATATATATATATATATATATATATATATATATATATATATATATATCCACGTATAATGTCTTAATATGAATAGGAAAAACTACTAAAAAGTTGTAAGTTAAAAATGTATTTTTTTTTACAGTATTTATTTATTTCTATTATTATATATATATATTTGATATTTCAAACCGGCCTCGGCCTTTCATCAGAAACAAATTTGTATCTGATGAAAGGCTGAGTCCGGTCTGAAATATCATATATATATATATATATATATATATATATATATATATATATAATAGAGATAAAGAAATACTGTAAAAAAAATACATTTTTAACTGACAACTTTTTAGTAGTTTTTCCTATATATATATATATATATATATATATGAAATGAGATCAAATACCGATAAAATATTAATAAGAATCTGACAGAATGATAGAATAAAGGACAAAGTTTTATAAATCTAACAACCTTTATTAAATCAATTCTTAAAGAATCTAAGCAATGCGTAACTTCCACGACTGGTGTTGACGTAAAACGTCCCCAAATCTACATGCGAACAATATCCAAACAAAAAAAAAATGCATATGCCTGCTAGACACACACACACACACACACACATATATATATATATATATATATATGCTCTCACACCCTGATTGAGCACTCTGGAAGAATGGTAGACATTAAAAAACAGTCGCTAGTCTGGTATCTACGTATCGTTCATTCATCAATGAATTGGAACACTCTCAGCTATTGGGCGTGTATAATGATAATATACACGCTAAAAGGTCGACCCCTTCCTACCGAGCGCCCGTAGCTCAGAGGTAGAATCTCCGACTGACGTCAATTCGGTCGGTTTTCAAACCTGGGTAAAAGGCGATCGGTTGTCTAACCGAACTGATTTTGCTGTGATACAGATCTGTCTGCAGATGACTATATATATATATATATATATATAAGTAAATTCAACATAGTGAGCCAACAAACCTAGTCAGCCAGCGTTCCCTGAAGATCCGTTTAGGTGAAACCTTGGTAGGTTTGTTGGCTCACTAGGTTTAATTTACTTATTCTGCTCTACTTAAGTATTGAGCACTTTTTTGTTATTGGTTACTCGTCTCGGGTTTTTTCTTTGGGCTACGTGCTGGCTCGGTCCGAATCTCTTTTACTGATGTTCATGTACTTAGCTCTTTCTTTTTTACAACCATTTTTTCCTTCCACGTATATACGCGAAGGGTTTTTCGAAACGAGTATAGTGATATCGGAGTCTAACCTCACTGATGAGCTGTGATACAGCGAACAGACCTGTCTGCGGATGACTATATATATATATATATATATATATTACATTAAAATAAAACAAGAGGGATCATATTTTATAAATAAAACGGAATACGGAAGTATCACAATGTTTAAAATTTGCTAGGCACCTTTCGACCGACTCTTTTCCAGAATGTAAATCATCAGTAATATTAGACTGAGTAGCTAATAAGAAGATTTTATTAGCAACCGAAGTTAAAATGTAAGGATAAGGGGAGCTGGAAAAGGAAAAAATATCCTTTATTATTTACTCAGTCTTATATTACCGAAACATTTGGTCCTAAAGAAAGCTCGATCAAAAGGCGCCTAGCACATTTTAACCGTTGTGATAATTCTTTATCCTGTTTTTTATCCTTTAGTAAAATATGATCCCTCTTGTTTTATATATATATATATATATATATAAATAAAAATAATAACTAAATAGACTCTGTAAGTATGTAGGCCGTAAATTTATACTAAAATAAACCTTCAAAAAACCCACTAACAAACAGAACCTAAAGTGAGCCAAAACCTACCGCGGTTTCACACTACGGATCGTCAGGGCAAAGGCTGAAACACTAAAGATAGAACCAAATAAATAGATATACACTAAGATAGGGAGGAAGCATACCAACAAAAAAGGGGGGTTAGAACAAAAAAGCAAAACACACAAATTAGGAAAATTTTTTATTAAACACAAAGATAAAAAAAACCAACAAGAAAGAAAAAAGAAAAAGAAATAATAATAATTTAGATTTTTGTATATATATATATATATATATAAGCACCTAATAAGTCAGATGGACCTACCTAGGTTTCAACTAAACGGATCATCAGGGAAAGCTTTCCTTGACGATTCGTTTAGGTGAAACCTAGGTAGGTCCGTCTGGCTCATTATGTGTTTATTTATTTATTTAGCTCTAGCTCTGTATTGGTTTCTGTTGGTTGATTACACGTATCGTGGTGTTTTTCTTTGGGTTTCGTGCTGATCTCGGTCTGAACACTTTTGACTGCCGTTCATGTACTAAGCTCTTTTTTTTTTAAACCATTTATTTCCTTCTTTCGATAGGTTTGAGGGAGGTTTTTCGACACGAGTATAATTATTAACATCTCACTTATATATATATATATATATGTATATATATATATATATATATATATATATATATATATATATATTGTATTTGGCAACAATCACTCTTTTATACATGTTTCATTAAAAAATGACAAACAATTTATATAATTTTTAATATAATTTTTCGTGTTCGTATAATTTATTTTCCGGAACTTTTTTTGTATTTTCGAGCGCTATCGGCTATAATTTTAGTCTTTGTCGGTAATTAATTTTGTTTTACTTGTAAATGAACATGTGTAAAGTTTATAGTTTAGAGTCTTGTCTATATTAAGTTCCGAACATGGTCAGCACATTGTTACCGTGTTCATAATTGATGTTATCAAGTGTAGGATTTCTGTTTTTATTAGTAATACCTCCATTATTTAGAATCTTCTTTTGCGAGTGGATGATCCTATTATCTATGTATTATCAACGAGTATATCACAGATAGGTCATGGTAGATCTATGTGTGTATTCAAATGAGATCGGATAGAACAGTTGTGGGAAAGGTGGAATGACAATCTTCTTGTCAATTCTGTGGTGGTATAGTCAATATAATTGTTTACGTATTTGGATAATTGAGAAACACAGTTCTTCAAAAGACATGTAAATTCGTAAACGACACTGGTTCTTTGCAGGTCAGATTTTGCCGTAAACTATTATTATTGATAATGTGGTTGGCAGTTTGAACTTTCTATAATAGATAATGAATTTAATTCTCTTGCTTAAATTTTTCGGTTTTGCATAATTTTGAGAATGATATTACGGAGTGAAGATTCGGTTTCTCTGTAGTTATTGTGAATTTGAGTTTTGTAAAAAGTATTAATGTTGTTGTTTTTGTCCACATGTTTGTGGTTGCCATTGGTTACGTTACGAAGAAAAAGTTTAATATGTTTTATCAAGTCAATAATTTGGAAAGCCATTGTTGACAAGCGTTTGTTTCAAATTGGATATTTCATTACAGAAAGCGGTTGGGAAGATGAATTCTCGTACGCTCTCGTGAGGAAATTTTTAATAACACCAATTTTGTATCGAAGAGGACATTGACTAATAAATTTAATGCGGTAAGAATTTTTACTAGTATGTTATTTACATACTGAAGTTATGAAAGTATTATTACTGGAATCTACGAGAACGTCCATAAATGAGAGTTAGTTTTTTTTGCCTAAGCTCATATGTGAAGTTGAGAACAGAATTTTTTATCAAAAGTAGTTTTAAGATGATCGATTTTATTTTTGTTTTCAGCTAAAAGGAAATTATAATCCACGTATCGAACATATATGTTTTGTTTAGTAACTTTTTAAAAAATATGTTTTCAGCGTGGGATATATAAAATTTGAGGAGCATGGTCCAAGATGGTTTCCTATACTTACAACATTAGTTTACGTGTATTGCCATAATGGCCGTAAAATGGTAATTTAGTGGTGCAGGTAAGTAAGAGTTTTTAGGAATTTTATAAGTGATAGATGAGGGTGGGATTAAATTGTGTTTATAAACAGAGTTAATTTTTATGTCAACAGTTTCAACAACAGGTAAATAGAATTTTCGACATCAAGCGGTGCGAGGGTACCTTTGTTTAGTGTAGTAGATCTAAAAATCTGAGAGAATTCATGGGTTGATTTAATACTATAATTAGTAGAATGATATGGGGTGATAATATCATAAAGGAATTTTGAAAATTGATACACAGGTGTTGGAATCTGTGAAATTATAGGCCGTAAAAAGTATCCAGATTTATGTATTTTCACATTACCGTGTAAGTATCCAGGTTGATAATCAGAAATAATTTTGCTGATTTTCATGGATCCTACAACGGCATTGTTGGATGTTATGAGTTTATTAATGTACGTTTTAAGAGTTTCAGCGGAGTTCCCAATTAAACTTTTGAATTTAGATCGGTCATTTATTAAGTGCTGTAATTTTGTCTGGTAATTATATTTACCAAAATTACGTAAATATTTGACTTATCTGCTCTTCGGATGGCGATATTATGATTATTTTTTAGTTCTTTAGCGGCATTTGCTAGTTTTGTTGGGATGTGGTTGTGCATTTTGTGTGTAGAAAAGTCTTTTAGACACTCAGGCCGGAGGAGATGTTTGAGATTTTTGAGGGAATTTTATTAATTTGATATTTTCCAATTGGCATAATGATTAGTGTCATATACCAACAGTTTCATCCGATCTCATTTAAACACACATCGAGATCTTACAGTATCTATATGTTATATCCTCGTTGAGAATACATACATAATAGCATCAGTGTACATGCAAAAGAAGATTAAAAATAATAATATAAAAACATAATGATAATAAATTGTCTGCCACTTTTTAATGAAACCTGTATAAAAGAGTGATTATTGCCCATATAAACAATATATATATATATATATATATATATATATATATATATAAACAGAAATCTAAGCATGAGCCAACAACCGACCACAGTTTCGCCTAACGTCTCGTCAGGGAAATTGACTACAATTTCCCTGACGAGCCGTTAGGCGAAACCGTTGTCGGTTGTTGGCTCATGCTTAGATTTCTGTCTTTCTTTGCCCTACTTTGGTATTGAGCGCTTTAGTGTTAGGTTTTTGTCTTGGCTGTTTTTTCTTTCTTACGAATGCTTGAATTTTTCTTCATGTGCTTCGTTTGTTTCTTTTTTTGCTTCCCCTTATTTTCCCTCCGTGTTTGTTCTCGGTGGGTTATACAAGACGATTTAAATTATAGCTTGATTAATGCTAGTTTTGCTATTGGTATATTTGTTATTATTATTATTATTATTATTATTATTATTATTATTATTATGTCATTTTTCATCATATTTCGATTTCTGTTTTGGTCTCACTACCAACCAAGTCTGCGGGGAGACCTAAGGCAGGTAGTGGCGTGTTGTTATGACTCCATTTCATGTTTTTCTATCTTCCCTATCATCCCTAGCATTACATAGATAAAGTTTTCCTTAGTGTGTGGGCTGTACTTAATAAGACAATTTTTTGTATATCTCTTAAGCTGGGGTTTCCAGGTATTCTTTCAATGTGTTATTTTGTTCCATTTTTTATCATTCCAAGTGCACCTACTATCACTGGCACAACTCTTGTTTTCAATTTCCACATTTTTTCTATTTTTATTATTATTATTATTATTATTATTATTATTATTATATATCTTCGACACAATATTGGCGTTATTAAAAATTTCCTCACGAGAACGTACGAGAATTCATCTTCCCAAAATCTAAAGAAATATACAATTTGAAACAAACGCTTGCCAAAAACGACTTTTTAAGTTATTTAGTTGATTACTATATTAAACTATTTTTCGTAACATAACCAATGACAACCACAAACATGTGAACAAAAAAACACATTAATACTTTTTACAAAAATCAAGTGCACTATAATTACAAAGAAGACGAATCTTCACTCCGTTATAACATTCTCAATATTATGCAAAACCGACCAATTCAAACAAGAGAATTAAATTCATTATCTATTATAAAAAGTTCAAACTGCCAACCACATTATCAATAATAATAGTTTACCGGCAAAATCTAACCTGCAAAGGTCCAGTGTCGTTTACGAATACATGTCCTTTGAAGAACTGTGTTCCTTAACTATCCAAATGCGTAAACAATTATATTGACAAGATTGTCATTCCACCTTTCCCACAACAAATAAACTTCATCAGTAATACACTTTATCGGTGATACGCTAATATGAGTCTTAAGGTTCATTGTTTACGTAGTCATCTAGATAAATTTCCGAATAATTGCGGTGATATAAGTGATGAGCAAGAAGGATTCCATCAGAATATTAAAACAATGAAAGACCGCTACTAGGGACGGTGGGACAATTGAATGATGGCTGAATACGGATGGAGTATCAAAAGAGAATTAAATAACATTGAACATGACAGACAATCAAGAAAGATAAAATTTTGTATGATATTTCCTAATTTCTGCTGTTTATTAAATGACTTGATGAAAATGATTCTTGGTCTTGGCATATTAAATCATGTTATTTTAAAGACGTAGGGTTTGATTGCTATTAGAAAAATAGAAATTTTCAATAAGCAGACCAATATGTGTTGGTTTGAATATGAATTGAGAGGTTTCTATGATTTTGCTTTAAAAATACTACCATCGGTCAATATCATATATTCAGAAAACAAACGATAAATTATTTTTTCCAAAAAATTAAATGATGAAAAATATAGCCGAGAGCACTCGTATAAACAAAACATTTGGACAATTTTTATATCATTTATGTCCTCAAAAAGAAAAGAAATCGTAAGATCACATAAAAAATTACATAAAAAACTTAAACATCACACGTTTGTAGAACACAAATTCTAGCTAAACCAAGAAAAAGTAAGGTTATTTTCAGACTCAGCGTCCTTAACTTATCTAAAAATTATGTTTTGTGTCTCGACACCATTTCACTTTTTTTCTTAACCAATGTTATTCATTAAGGGCAATTATAAATAAAAGCTCCAATGAAGATTGCTCAATGGCGCCCCTATATATAAATTTACTCGATCTCCAAGATTAGCAACTATCAACCACCCTTTTACTGTGAAACCAATAAATTGTAAACGTAAATTCTACTCCATCAGTTTCTTTTCTCACACTTCCCGCCTGTGAAATTCCCTTCTATTTACTTGCTTCCCCGACAGCTACAATCTCCAAGAATTTAAATGTAAAGTCAATAGTCATCTCCTATCTCACTAACCTGCATCCTCTCTCTCTCTCATGCTTCTTTTTCCGTCCACTCCACTCTCACCAATATTCTCATCTTTCCCTTACCCACTTCCTGACACCATTATAACTTGTCATTCTATCTTGTAACCGTCCTCCTATGTAACCCCCTGCAAAACAGTGGTAGTAAAATATCTTGCTTGGAGCGGTGTGATTATTTAAAACAAAATAAAATTTCACTAATGAAATAATTTTTTGGTTCCTTTACTTTATTCATTTTTCGATTCAGTGAAGATTTGCGGTAAGAAGTGGTCCGATTTTTTAAAAAAAATCCACTCGGAAACTGCATTTTATTCTTGACCAGTATTAATTATAAAAGTCAATTAAACGTTTCACGAATTAAATAATTTCTTAGTTCTATTGTGTTTTTAATTTTTCGATTCAGTGTATATTTTCGGTAAGACGCTGCCCGATTTCGAAAAAAATAAACTTGGTAACTTCAATTCTCCAAAAAATTCTGCTTTTAAGTCATTAAAAATGATCATGTTAAAAGAAGTAAGAAGGTGAACATATGTAAAAGTAAGATTACCAAGATTGTCTTACAAATTGATTTAAAAATCATTTTATTCATTTACTAGCACTATAGCCCGGCGTTGCTCGGATGTAAAGTAAGCTTTTATATATATTATCAATTTTCTGCACTATTGTAAGAACTGCAACCTTGAAACTTCTGAATATCGGTTCTTATGTCTTTGTCTATGAGTGTTTCAAATTTGATTAAAATCGGACCACTCCTTCTATAACCCGATTTTTTCGATTATCAATTTTCGATATTTTTCAGGGGTACCTCGACACAAAATCTAGCTAAGAACACTCGCAGACGCTTATCGTACAACTGTGTAAATTTTCAAGAAAATCGGTTAAGCCGTTTCGGAGTCTTTAGGTAACTGACACACACACAGACACACACATACACATACACACACACACAGACAAAGTTCCATTTATAAATAAGTTCAGATGAATAAGTCCTAAAATTTTCATTAAAAATCGGACAATTGTTTGGTTTTTGCAAGCACTTTCAACTTGATGTATCTGTCACTACAAAAAAGACGAAAATTTGCTATTCTAAAAATAAAACATTAGCTAACCCAAGAAAAAGAAGAACTTCAATCAAAATTTTGATCGGTCTAAAAAGGAGTAAAAGTATTTAAATGACTAAAAATATAGCCGAAAGCGCTCGTATAAACGAAACTTTTGGACAATTTTTACATAATTTGTCTTCAAAAGAAAAATAGTCATAAGATCACATTAGAAATTACATAAAAACTTAAATATCACACTTTGTCTGTCATTTATGATTAAACCTGCATAGTTTCATTGAATAATATAGACAAGTTTTGTCTATTAATTTACAATTGCTGTGATTTTTTGTTGTCTTTCAACGATATTACCATCAAGTGTATCAGCCGGTACGAACGGATCCTACACAAAATTAATAGACAAAACTTGTCTATATTATTCAATGAAATCTGCATTAATATATATATATATATATATATATATGTGTGTGTGTGTGTGTGTGTGTGTATATATATATATATATATATATATATATATATATATATATATATATGCTAAGAATAATTAATACTAGAAATACCTGTGAATATTTCATGGTTTTGCTATATTCAATTTTCCAATGAAATTTAATTCTTGAGTTAAAAAAAATTAATAAACTCATGACTAGTTATAAGACAATAAAATCTCCGGAAACATTCTTCTATTTCATTGTTAAATATTTGAGCTTAACAACTTTAATATAATACTGTAATAGCAATCATAAGTGTAAATGCTATGCGCTATTTTTAAAATGTACGCAAATACAAATGAAAAGATTTGTAAAATTAACAACCTTTTTTAATTTCAGTAAAACAGACGTAACACTCTTCTATCTTTCTATCTTTCTTTCTTTCTTTCATTTTATCACTGAAACTACATAGCATCTCTGATATGTCTTTTCCGCTTTTCTATGCGATCAAAACAGAGTAGTTCATTATTTACGAGGGCATAACGGCCGTGCTTACTAAAAGGGTTACATGCAGTATTATATTAAGATATATTTCCTTCCATATAGTTTGCTACAATTCACATTTTGCCTTATAACACACACACACACACACACACACACACACACACATATATATATATATATATATATATATATATATATATATAGGATTGATATGGAGAAATTTGTCACTTAACTGAACATAATTATACCGAATTCGAAGTTTCCTGATGGTACCACTATGATTTTCTCACTTCTCAGGGCATTTTTTTAACCTGCTGTTGTGTCCCGGTCTTAAACTGATTTATTTGGAGCTTGGTATAATTTGATAATTTTGTATGTGAGTGGTTCTACAATTGGTTAATTGGTTTCGATAGTTTTTGTTATAGTAACTTATATGCAGGCGGCTTATTTTGTTGCTATTTACTGTGCTAACGTTCTTTTATCACGCGTGAATGGGTGTCCGCTTAATTGCTTTATGTTGAATTGGGTATCAAATTAGAAATTTTAGGAAATCCATTAAAACCAATCGATTTTTCATTTATTTGTCTATGACGTCAGCAGCGCTTGAGAGACCGAAATGAAAACAGAACCATATGTCTAAATGTATGTAATGTGTTGTGATTAAGTCGAAATGTCATTTTATTGAGTGTTTGGTGTTTTGATTTAAAATAAATGGGCTCTAATATCTGAAGGTTCTTTTTACTATGTGAATGTGTGAGTATTATTGCGTTATCGACTAAAATCTGTTTAGTATTACTTGACTAAGAAATGTTGTTTAATTGAAATATGGTCAGAATTGTGACAGCTAAGTTTACGGGAGAACGCGGTTAACGTTTCGGTCTCTCACGTAGTGTGACGTCATAGAACTATATTACAAATTTAAAACCTGCCTATGCTATTTGGTGACTGCTATCGCCTCATAACAATGTTTTATGTCAACACAAGATAATATAATCTTTGATGATGGATGTCTTTATGCTAACGTCCCTGTAACTTCTCTGAAGATGGCTCATTTGAGCCGAAAGCTTAGAACCAGCATAATAAAAAATATCCAAATGTTGCACAAGTTTTGTTTTTATTTAAAACTGTAATTAAAGCGAAAATACGATGTTTAGAATGGCTCATGATTAAACATAATAGACAGTCACTGTTTGTTATATTTAACAAAATATGTTCAGAAAATTATCTGCTGCCGAGATACACTATATATATATATATTTGTGTGTGTGTGCGTGTATGTGTGTGTGTGTGTGTATTGTTACAGTATTATAGAGTCAGACTAGCCCCCAATTTTGTTACGTGTTTAGAAGTTGTGACATAAGAAAAAATGATTTACCAAAACACAGAGCTAAATTACAGATAAATATTAAATTTACAAAAAACACGAATTAAAATTATTCACAAATAAACAATTTTTGCATTCAAATCGAATACAACAGATTTACTACTGGCAGAGTGACGGGTAAGTATTCCGAAGGGGAAGGAAGGTGTCAAGAATCTTTACCCAGTTAAGCTAGCGAAGTAGCTTAAGTTCTATACTTTTTGGAAATCCCCAAATGTGTATATAAAGAATAATTCTTGTTTGGTCAATGAACGAGTAAAACAAATCTATTTACCCAATTAGTTCCATGGGGTTCTCTTTCACGCACTAAACAAATAAACAAGCACGATCTTTTGGGGAACATACAATCATGCCAAATATATATTGTTCTCGCACTTCCCGCCTATGGAACTCGCGCCCATATTCTTGCTTTCCTGACGGCTACAGCCTCCAGAAATTTAAATGCAAAGTCAATACTCATCTACTAACCACTGGACTCTAGCTCTCTCCCCACCCCTGTATAACCTTCCCTTTCTCTCCACCTATGTATCTGTCATCGCACCTGCTTTCTCAGCTTTCTATTGTTCCTTTCTAACTAGGTTGTATTCCTCACTCTTTTCTAATTAATCTTTTTACATTTATGTAGCCCCCTGCATATCAGTGGCGTTTCCGCCTTGCTCAGGGTGAAATGATTAAAAAAAAAAATGTATACGGATGGCGGTGTTTGATGGGCATATTGTGGGACAGGTTATACTTTAGAAGCTTTTCACTTTACAAAGATATACATTTGATAAACCATACCCATTTGATTAAACTGATTTGTTTGTAAATGGAACGTGTATGATTTTTGTGAATGGAATTATGTGAAGCTTTTAAGTTTATTTTGTGGAATAAAGAGGATAAAATATTATCTACAAAAAGAGAATATTCATCTTTGTTAGTGTTGTGGGATCTCCTCTTTTTCTATGATAATGGACTCGAATTGAGTATACATATACTCCTGCTCATGGCCGTATCTGACTACCGGGCCCAACGGGCACAGTTCCGGGCCGATCCGTGCAATCATAGTGAAAATCCGGGCAAGGAAAAAATCGTAATAAACCAAACTAAACAATTCACGAAGAAAGAAAGAAAGAAAGAAAGAAAGAAAGAAAGAAAGAAAGAAAAAAAGACAGAAAAAAAGAAAGATGCAGAAAACAACCGAATGAACGCAGTAAAAATCTGTTTATTAAATTTGGGAGAAACGACTGGTTATACTCAGAAAGTTCGAACCCGATTTCCTGCTTTCGTTCACGTTCTGTGCCTAATTTCCATTGGAATAGCCGAAAAAATCCGCAAAAATCATAGTTTCTGGAAACGGATGACACTGATGACGTCATCACATTGTCAACTAATAAATCCGGGCAATTTTCTCTGTGCCCGGTGTTTTTTTGTTTTTTTTTTTTAGCATCAGCTACGGCCCTGCTCCTGTTATAGTGAGATACGTCAGATCCGTTAGAGTAGCCGGACTGGTCTGTAAGTTACCAAACGATACCGAAGTTACACAGAGAAAACTTTGTCGTTGTTCGCATGTTCCGTCCACAAGACAAATAAATCAGAAGGCATTGAGCTGAATAAAAAGAAATTATTTTTTCCAGTCTCGTCACTAAAGAAACGCATTTTTGAATGTTGACAGATGATAGATTTTGGGAAGCTTGTTATGCTTCATATTTCACCAACGCATCCCTGACGTGCGTTGTGGTGCAGTAGATATCGTCTCGGAACGAGAAATCGAGGATCCGAGTTCGAATTCTAGTTCAATTCCCTGCATTCACTTATGCGCTAATACTCTTGGAAAATTATTATTTGTATTAATCCTTCTCTTTCCTCCAGTCATGGGTTAAATAATAGGACAGATTGGGTTCTATAGCTGTCAACCACCCTAACATAGAAAGGAATGGCAACCTACTTCGGGATAATCTTCTGCCCAGCCAGTCATGTCTCTTTCTAGACATGATCACCCAATCGTGTATCACGTTTGGCACTTAACGGATCGACTGACCTCTATAGAAATATGACGCGCGATGTGGTACAGTGAATATTATTTCGGAACAAGAAATCGGAGAGCCGAAATTAAATTCCAGTTGAGTTCGTTGCATACACTTATGCACACACAGCCTTGGGAAATGAACCAGCTATGGGTTAAATAACAGGACATATTGACTTCTATATTCATGGTTTTTAATCAATACACTCCAATAAAGGTGATAAGACGCATGGGGTTTCTACTTTTTTACGTACCGTGTCTCCTCAAGAAGTCAGCAAACATAGCTCTCCAAAATTTTCTGTCCCTTGTAGCTCTTAATAAACTTTGTCTCTCTGTGAGTTTTCCTAAGGTTTGTAACGCTGTCAGTTTACTCAAGCTAGCAATTTGTGAAGCCATTCCTTCTTTATATACCTTAGAAATCTCATCTGTCCCTTCCTGATGTTTCCCTTTTCTTTCTATTTTATCCAAAATTTGTCGTTGTTCACATGTTCCGTCCCCGGTATTCTAAGCAATATTCTATAGACCATATTTCTGTTGTTTCAAATTTTTTTTTTTTAGAAATGTTTTCCTTGTTTCTAGAGATTTTTTTTCTATTTCTTAGTATTAGTTTTTGGAATGTTGTCTTGGCTACCACAGATTTCAGTGGGGTTTACATTTTTGCTTTTGTTTAATTTTGTTGTTTGCGATTTGTAATTTACAAATTGGGTACATCATTTTGCTAACTCTTGTGGATTCGGGGTGAGGAACCGCACAAAATAATGAACAACAAAACAGATGTTTGAGATAGAAAAATAGGTTGTATTGAACGTAAATATACAAACTGGAACGCAGGTTAGTAATCGAGGAATACGATTAGTAAGGGATATATATATTCTACCAGTATAGCCCGGCGTTGCTCGGGTGTAATGAAAACTTTAAAACTAATCCATGGTCCTGGGGCTCAGACTCTTTGGATGTTGGCACGAAAGACTGAAAAGCAATAGTTGTTTTCAGTTAAAGCGAAACCGTAGACTGAAAAAGAATGAATGGTTGTAAGTCAAATTTTGATTTCCTGGTATCGATATCAAATAAGTTTCTTTCGTCGTAAACTGAAGTTTGAATTCTAAATAAGTCCTCTGAGTAAATGATATCATGGCTGAGATTAAGAACTACAATTATACCTAAGACTTAAATCCATTCATTTTTCTTTCAGTCTACGATTTTGCTTTAACTGAAAACAACTATTGGTTTTCAGTCTTTCGTGCCAACGTCCAAAGAGTCTGAGCTCCAGGACCATGGATTAGTTTTAAAGCTTTCATTATACCCGAGCAATGCAACGCCGGGCTCTCTCTCTCTCTCTCTCTCTCTCTCTATATATATATATATATATATATATATATATACACTAGGTGCGATTGGTAAATTGTCGCTGTTATTTTATTATTTCAAATATTCTTTAGGCTGAATCTGTGCTCGAGGACCATTCCTTCTTTATATACCTTAGAAATCTCATCTGTCCCTTCCTGAAGTTTCCCTTTTCTTTCTATTTTATCCAAAATTTGTCGTTGTTCACATGTTCCGTCCCCGGTATTCTAAGCAATATTCTATAGACCATATTTCTGTTGTTTCAAATTTTTTTTTTTTAGAAATGTTTTCCTTGTTTCTAGAGATTTTAAAACTTTCATTACAACCGAGCAACGTCGGGATATACTTAAAAATAAGTTTAGATACAAGGGCACCTCGGCGTGGTGTAATGGTTTGCAAGCTCGTGTTGCTAGAATCATTATAACTGAGTAGTGGGTTCGATTCTCACTGGGTACCCCCTACTTTCGGTTGTGTGTCACGTCTAAGCTACGCTTAGAAAATCACCTTCCTTCAGGTTTGGGGTTTGGGCGTAGGGCTAACAAGCCTGCCCCATAAAAAGCAGTTTCTTACGGAAACAGCAAAACCCCTGCCCTACACACCATTGGTGTAACGGAAAATGCTATATATATATACAAGTCTTTGAAGTGAAGCCGTACTGGAAATAGTATATCCGTGTAATACTATTCTGGCTGAGCGGAACTCAGAGCTGCTATGCCTACTGACGCGGTATTCTTTGTGTAACTTCGGTATTGTTCGGTAACTTACAGATCTGTCCGACGGCTCTAACGGATCTCTACGGTTCTGACGTATCTCACTATGGCAGGAGTATATGTATACTCAAGTCGAATCAATTATCATAGAAAAAGGGGAGATATCACAACAGTAACAAAGATGAATTTTCTCTTTTTGTAGGTAATATTTTATCCTCTCTTCACACTTTCCTTCCGTATCTTATATCCAGAAACCCAATTCTAAACTGGAAATAAAGGATAAACGGCGACTCTTGATCAAAAGACTGAGAAAAAGTATGACTTGAACGATAGTTACACCTGTTTCCTCTCACTGAGGTAAAAAATATAAGTAAATTGTAAATAAAATGTCAGAATTTAGGCGGAGGATTTAAAATGATATAGTTGAAGTAGACTTTCGGTCAGTCGGTTAAGCGCCATACGTGATACACGCCTGGGCGATCATGTCTCGAATGAGACATTACTGAATGGGCAGAAGATTATCCAACAGTAGGTTGCCATTGCTTTCTGCAGTTGACTGGTTGCCGGCCAAGACTACAGAACCCAACTGTCTTGTTATTTAACCCACAACTGGAGGGAAGAGATGAATTAATACCTTCCTCAAGAGTAGTTGTGCGTAAATGAATGGAAAGATTTCAACTGGAAATCGAACACGGCTCCCCGATTTCTCATTCCGAGCGATAACCACTGCACCACAAAGCATATCCAATGGCTAAAAGTAGTTGGTTTATGATTTTTTTTCTTGGTTGTGGTAGTGGAGTTGGATTGTACTACCTGAGTTTATCGTAACTTTCTCTTTTGGGATTTGTATATATCTGCTATTCTTTTGCTTAAAGCATATTAACCATTATATAAAATGTGTAAGAAAACTGACAATTTTTTTTTTTTTTTTAATCATATCACCCCAAGCAAGGCGGTAACGCCACTGATGCGCAGGGGGCTACGTAAGGGTAAAAAAAGAATGGAAAAGAGAAAGCCAGAAACCACATCCTAAACAGGAAACAAGGGATGATTTTTCTTTTTCTTCTTCTTCTTCTTCCTCTTCTTCTTCTTTTTCTTTTCTTCTTCTTCTTCTTCTTCTTTTTCTTTTTCTTCTTCTTTTTCTTTTTCTTCTTCTTCTTCTTCTTCTTCTTCTTCTTCTTCTTCTTCCTTCTTCTTCTTCTTCTTCTTTTCTTTTCTTTTTCTTTTCTTCTTCTTCTTCTTCTTCTTCTTCTTTTCTTCTTCTTCTTCTTTTTCTTCTTCTTTTCTTTTTCTTTTTCTTCTTCTTTTTCTTTCTTCTTCTTCTTCCTCTTCTTCTTCTTCTTCTTCTTCTTCCTTCTTCTTCTTCTTCTTCTTCTTCTTCTTCTTCTTCTTCTTCTTCTTCTTCTTCTTTTTCTTTTTCTTCTTCTTCTTTTCTTTTTCTTCTTCTTCTTCTTCTTCTTCTTTTTCTTCTTCTTCTTTTCTTCTTCTTTTTCTTTTTCTTCTTCTTCTTTTTCTTTTTCTTCTTCTTCTTCTTCTTCTTCTTCTTCTTCTTCCTCTTCTTCTTCTTCTTTTTCTTCTTCATCTTCTTCTTCTTTTTCTTATTCTTCTTCTTCTTTTTTTTTCTTCTTCTTCTTCTTCTGTTACTACTACTACTACTACTTTAGAAGGAACAAAAAAACACAGTTCTAAACAGGAAATTCCTGTTCAGAAGATTGAAGAGAAATATACAGCGTTAACAGTAATACTTATATAAAAAAAAGGACTATTGGATAACGCATCGGTTGAAATTTATGGGTGAAATTTATGGGTGAAATTTATGGGTGAAAACTATGACAATAACGAGTCCATTCCGATTAATTCATATTACTCCAGACACCGCTAGAAATTTCGGTCAACATTTCGCCAAAGACCAAATAAAAACGGAACTTGAACACTTTATATCAGAATTAATTTAGGTGATTTATTCTCCTCATTGTAAGATGTTGTATTTGAATATGGTAGACCAATAAGCTTACTTCCCCAGCTGGACTTCCCTCGTCTGGAGTGTGGTGGGTGGTTAGCAATTCTGTAGGATAAAAAATAAATCAGTCAACGGTCAGCTAACTGGAGTTGGTGTCGCAATAAAAACACAGAGAAGAAGGGAGTGTAAAACCACTGCACTATATATTCCAAGAATAACTATGGTAACTACATACACATTTGATTGTTACAAACAAAATAATTTGGTTCATGGATCCATCTGATTTATCAAATCTGCTGTACTGGGTTAAATTCTTGTAATTTGAGCAGAATATACTATTCAGTCCACGAGAAAATACTATTCACAAACTGATTTCCATATTTAGGGAATATTTAATATCAGTCAATACTCTCAAGTTAATACACTCAACTATATTTGTTTTTGTGACACTTTTACATTTTTTAACTGACCTATTAGCCCACAAGTTATGTAGATAAATCGCGTATCGTGGGTAGCCACAACTGGCTCTGCCAAAAGCGCTCATTATGAAGGGCTTGTTAGGCGGCACTCTATAAGTCTATAAGACGGCAACAATATTTTCTCTCTTCCTCTTTTAACCCGTGCTTCAAGATGAAATCGAAAGTAAAATGAGAACATCGCCAACAGAGCGTGTTCGTTTCCTTGGCTTTTGAGCTAACTTATAGAGGCACATAGGCAGACGTGCCTATGACACACACACACACACACACACACACGAACAAATGAACAAATATACTCTTATAACTGGCTATAATAGACATTACTTTCATTGCAATTGTGTACAACATTAATTCCTGTTGTTAACAACAAGCATTGTCGTTTGTTAAAAAAATATTTTTGTGTTTCTTACACTTATGGGATCCCATAAATCCGCCAATATCTTTGACAGGATACATAATGAGCCAATGAATATTGAATATAAAATATCCATATACATCAGAGCCAAAGTAGTAAAATCTATATAAATACAAGATAATGATAACGGATTATTAATGAAATCAGCTAAAATATTTGCTTTTTGCATATCAGGAAGTTATATATATATATATATATATATATATATATATATATATATATATACATGTTCATATAGATATTCGTTGAATGATATAATTTTACGTACATCAATTCGTGGTATATATATATATATATATATATATATATATATATATACCACGAATTGATATACGTAAAATTATATCATTCAACGAATATCTATATGAACATGTATATATAGATATGCATAAATCATATAATTCGACAAATACCTAGATGAACAGATTTTCTGCCAATATAGTTATTGCTAGCATTCTGGACGATAATTATTGTATCAGAAATTTATATGTTACATTAATAATCGATATATATAAGTACAAAATAAAGTAATATATATATGACGCCATTTCGGTTGGGTTTCAATCATGGGTAAAAAAGCAATCGGAGTCTAACCGTACTGATGAGCTATGTTACGGCAAAACAGATCTGTCAATATATATATTATAATTAAAGTAATATATATATATATATAATCATTTCACCCCAAGCAAGGCATTCCAGTGCCACTATTGCGCTTAAGGCTACATAGGGGAAGGTAAATAGAAAGAGTGGTTAGATATAGGAAATGTCAGAAGTGGGTGATAGATAGATGGGTGGGTGGAAAAGTGTTTGAAAGAATGGAAGAGAGTTAGTTTGTTAGGAGGTGTCTATTGGCCTTACATTTAAACTCCTGGAGATTGTAGCCGTCGGGGAAGCAGTCATGTGGAAGGGAATTCCACAGTCGGGAAGTGCGAGAAAAGAAAATGTTGGAGTAGAAGTTGCGGTTGCATTTTATCGGCTTCACTGTAAAAGGGTGGGATCTAGTTGCTAATCTAGTATCTCGTGCAAATTCGAAACTAGGGGGCACCAGTGATCTAAGTTCATCGGAACAGAAGCCGTGAAAGTATTTATAGAAGAGACACAGGGAAGCCACGTCGCGCCGGTGAGAGAGAGAGAGAGACTGCAGGCGGTCTGCTAAGTCGGTATCAATCACATTACAGACCCTCCGCTGTACCTTGTCGAGAAGCCCAAGGAGAATAGCAGGGGCACCCGACCAGATATGGCAACAGTATTCAATGCACGGGCGGATGGTAGATTTATAAATGTGCAGGATAGATTCAGACGGAAAAAAAACCTCCGGGCCCTGCAAAGAGAACCGACTTTCATAGCAGCGGATTTAGCAATGGATTCGATATAGTTATTCCACTTGAGATCCGCTGAAAGTGTTTTACTCTCTGAGAGGCAAGCCTGGTTTATGCTAATAGAAGGTAGGTGCGATTGTCTATGATAATTAATTGATAGTAGCTTCGTTTTAGAAGCATGAAAATTTACGAGCCATTTCTTACCCCAGGAGGTCATTTCCAAGCTCGGTTGCAAGGTTAGCTTTGTCGCCCACACCAGATTTTTGATCGAGGCGAGAATAAACTGTGGTGTCATCGGCGTACATACCTACTTGGGATCTTATGGTATCAGGGAGATCATTAATGTAGATCAGAAAGAGCGTAGGACCTAGGATAGAGCCTTGAGGGACACCCGCATTCGTATAAATAAATGTATACAATGTTTCTACCTTATTTGGCTAAAAATCATAACGGAGTAAAACTGTTCATATAGTCATTCGCAGACAGCTGTATCACAGCTCATCAGTACGGTTAGACATCCGATTGCCTTTTACCCAGGATTGAAACCCTGACAGAATTCTACCTCTGAGCTATGGGCGCTCGGTAGAAGGAGGCAAATTTATAGCGTGTATATTGATGAGTTGATTTTTAACCAAATATTCAAAATTACTGTATATGTACTTAATGAAAATATAATTGCTTTAATTTAGTATACTTTATGAATTATATAATGATAATTGTGTTACTGACTTCGAAAATACATCAGGTAATATTTATCTTATTAAACATTTAAAAATTAGAATGCTTTTTTTAAAATTTAATTCAGTTTATTAAGTTAATAATTTTTTCCATCTTCTATTTAAGGGAGATAAGTACCGATGAGATGTGGTATAGCGAAACAGATCTGTCTGCAGATGACTATATATATATATACATATATATGCAGGTATGTATGTATATATGTATTTATATACGCTCAACTGGTGGCGTGTGTCTAAATGAAAAATTATAATAATCCTGAGGAGATATAATTTACTGCTACTGCCTGTTGAATCCTATCTATATATATATGTGTGTGTGCGTGTGTGTGTGTGTGTGTATCTACGTGTATATGTTTGTTCGTATAAAACAATTATTTGGGTTTACAGTTGTTATAAACAACTGACACAAATTGAATAATCGTAAATAAAATAGACATTTCTTTAGTAATAGATTCATTCATATTCGTGAGCTGACATGTGAAAAATCTGATTATATGTATTATAATGTATATTTTGCCAGAAACCTTTCTTTCAAATCTCTTCTGTTAAAGATAGACGACAAGGAATATTTAATTATATTTTTATTAAGATTTCCCTGTAGCCTATCATTTTTCTGTTTGTAGGCGTTAAAAATGATTCATAACATTTATTCTCTCCAGCGTTTTTGGCCATTTCCGTAGGGTGTTTTTGTCTTTGTTTTTTTTTTGTTTTTGTTTTGTTTTTCTTCATTTTTGATTATAGTTTTTATGGTCGAAAGCGCTTGAACAATGCAAATTATGGACTATTTTAAAATATTTACTCTGCTAAAAACACTTAATAAAAAGTAATTAAATCTCTCTATAATTTATAAAAGATTTTAAGTTATTACAATGGGTATTACAATGGGTATTACAATGGATATTACATATTTCACCGCGTACTTATTAACGCGACTCGTTAGACCCAAATGGTATAACAGTTGGTCCTCACAATATCCCTACAAGAAAATATATATATATTAGAACAAGAAATAGGGCTGTTCCAACGAGAGAAATTGGTATAGAATAAAGTCATGCCACATACCTCCTACTACCAAAGAAAAAATTACTACAAAAATTTCGCTAGCTTAACCCTATAAAAACCAATATCTCCCAACCTCTTGCTTTACAAGAGTAAACCTCTGGGCTTAGAATTTTTCCTCATTCTTTGTTCATATGTGGTTGAGAATGCATGTCTTAAAATGACATGTTGAAAATGGCTATTTCCCCGCTAATTTTTATCATTAAAGTTTCTTCAAAGGAACTCACAGTCTGTTATAATTTTGTCTCACAATCATCCTTTTAAACCATTTGAAGACTGTAAGACAACCGTATAACAAATTGGGCGTTCACATAAATTTTAAGTAGAAAAATGCGGCATAAATGGCGTATCCTTTTTATACATTTCTTATGTTGCTCTGTTTAGATCTAATCTAAACTTATTTATTAATTTAACTTTGTCTCTGTGTGTGTGTGTGTGTGTGTGTGTGTGTGTGTGTGTGTG